>JAADWT010000451.1:0-20482 GCA_023336285.1 Pythium grandisporangium
CACGGACCACTCACTACTTGTACGGGGCAGCACCACTGGAGGCCACAGCGAATACTGCAGCGACGCGGGGATACGGCAACACGCGCCCGAATTGGATGATAAGATGGCCACGTACGTGAAATGAAGACCGACCGCAGGCAGGACGGTCGCTGATCTCGCAACGCGCGACAAAATAGTCAGGCTACACACCCAATGGACCTTCGCGCAACCTACGGAGAAGTGTGTTAAACCTGAAACGTGGCGGCGATTCCACGCGAGTAAACGTCATTGTTAAACGCATACATCTCGTAAACTGCAACCATACGGAGGTGGATCCCAACTTAACCCGAACGCAAAAAGAATTTTAAATTGGGTCGATCAACATGTGGTGTACTGTTGAGGCAACTTGTGTGTCACATTTCGGCTGTTTCCTTTTATTTTGGTATTTGTTTAGGCAATAATCGTCGACATTTTAAATTGGGTTAAGCTGAACACTATCAAACACAAGTTATGATCATTATTATAGTGACTACCTTACCTACTGAAAACTTGCGAAATCCAATTTGCACGTAAATCGTATGAAAAAGCGATGCGGTTTTCGGCGTTCCAAGTGAGTGGGAGGAAGATCGTCATGAATTCCTGTCACTAAACTGAATCCCTTCGAACTTGCCTTTTCGACCATCACTCTGATACTTGCTGTCTGCGGAAAGAGCAGCATTTTTTCCTTTCATTTCCTATTCGCAAGCAAGTCCTGGTGGGGTGGTCATGGAGAAGTTTGTTGTGCGCGGTGAGGCGGCGCTTGCCTGTGATGACGGCCATGCTACGAATCGATCCATGGGGGGTCGGCTGCGGCAGACGCGCATCCAGGATGGCTCCAAAGTGGTGCGTGGAACAGCGGTGGGCAGTCGGTCTGTGGGGTCTGCTTGGTGGTCTCACTGCTGGACTTGGTATACGTGATTTGTTTGCTAGGTGGTCGAAGAGCAAGTGCAATACTTGAAGGAAGAGCTGGACGACGCACAGACAAGCGACAACATGCTGGCCATTCTGGATGCACTGGAGAAGCAGTTCGTCTCGCTCGAGATGCTGGAGAAGACCCGGATTGGGTGCTCGCTGTCGCGCCTCACACGCCGCACCAACTCAGGTTTGCATCACTCTGACAACGCGAAGAGATGGCAGTGAGATGGGTGTGTGGAACTGATGAGGTTGGCTCCCGATCTGTGCTGTTGATGCTTGTGTGTATGTGGTTGGGACTCGTTAGATGTTGTCAAGGAGAAGGCTACACGCCTACTCAAGATCTGGAAGGTGCGAGCAAAGAAGGCCATTCACCGACGCGATCGTCGGGTGCGCACATATGGTCGCAATGCAGCGGAATAACTGCGTGCATATGTGAGTGAGGGTGACCTTCTAACAAGGTAGTATTTGTATTTATTTGAAATGGAAGTGCGATATGATCGAGCTTAGAAACTACAGTGAGACAAAATGGTGTACTTCTTGTAGCAGCGCGGTCTTCCACCGCTTACACGCTTGCGATGAATATCACCCCTCACAGATTCATATCCGACACATACAGTCCACTTCACTAAGTAAAGCTCGGTGAAGAGCTCAAGTCAACTTGGAGCGGACCCATCGGTAAAAGATAACGGCATCTGCGCGCACGAGATAGCCGATGAACCAGAAGTACGCACACCCAACTGCAACGACTAGCGCAAGTAGCGCCGGGTTGAGGGACATACCGCTGAGGTTCACGGCCACGAGGTAGAGGTTGATGACGCATACGACAGCACCGAGTGCCCATCCAAGAATGATCGTGTGGATGCTGTTTGCAAAATCGCCCATAAGCCGCTTCGAGCTGGTAAAGACCAGCACGGGGAGCAGTGCAAACGGCAACTGGATCGACTGGAGCACGTTCAGGGATTCGTCCAGGCGATCGCTGTCCTGAGGGTGGTCCTGGCTGAGAATGGCAACCGTCATTGCTGGGATAAGAGCGACGCACCGCGTCAATGCGACTCGTTTCCAAGGGGAGAGACGCAGGTTGAGGAAACCTTCCATCACAAACTGACCAGCATATGTGCCAGCCATGGTCGAACTTTGCCCAGCCGCAAGCAAGCCAATCGCCCAAATGGTTTCAGCATAGCCCCCAAGCATATCACTGAGGGCACTTCCGGCGTGTGACAAACCGATTCCTTGGCACATACCCGTTGCTCCGCTGTCAAGAGTACACGCCCCATACGTCGGGCCATCTGCTACTCCTCCCGGAACACACGCGCTATTCACGCCATGTTGGTCAAACGACGAGATGCAATCCGACGAGAAGAAACCCTTCGCAAAGACCGAGAGCACTGCCAAGTTGATCAGGAACGACACAAATAAAGCGCCTCCAGACTCAATCGCGAAGTATTTGTTGGCCTCCGCGACTTTTCGATGATCCGCGTGATCTACGCGGCGTGTGCGCACAAGAGCCGAGTGCAGAAAGATGTTGTGTGGCATGATCACAGCACCCAGAATGCCGACGGCTTGTGTGACGGCGTATGGCTTCACTTCAGGGATGAAACCAGCAGCAATATCCGATGGGGCAATGTCGCCTTGCACGAAGTTGACACAAAAGCACACGAGCATGACGCCAATAAGTGTCACAAAGAATGCTTCAAGCTTGCGGATGCCGTAGCGGTGCAGGAGCAAGAACGTGAACGTATCCAAGCCAGTGATCTATCATTGAGCAACGGTAAATACCAACCAGATCGTTAGATGCAAAGGCCCCAATTGCTTCTTGTGCATCATCTCGCAGGCACGAAACGATTTATTTCCAGCAGTACGTACCAGGCATCCGAGCCACAGCGGAAATTTGAACAAGATCTGGAACGCGATGGCCGACCCGAGGACTTCCTGGATATCGCTGCCAACGATGGCAATTTCGGTCATGACCCAAAGCACGAGTGAAGCCCAGCGTGGGTACACAATCGTACACATCTCAGCCAGGTTCTTGCCGGTGACAACACCCAAGCGCGCGGCCAGCACCTGCAGGTACAAGCCCATCACGGTGGAGCCGAAGAGCACCCAGATGAGCTGGTATCCGCCGTACGCTCCGGCTTGAAGATCGCTCTCCAGGTTGCCCGGGTCCACGTACGCAATACTCATGAGCCATCCTGGCCCAGCATACGCCCAAAGCGTCCTCCAGCTGCGAACAACCCAGTCAATTCACGGCCAACCACACAGAAGAAAAAGACAGCAAGGTCAGCAAAGCTCCACGGCTTGCACAAGTGGCAGCCCAATCGGTACACATCCGTCCGCACCTGAACCAATGCGTGGAAGGTGCTTCATCAGGGGCCTGAATCTCGCCCACCGACAGCGTCGCATCCTTCTCTACCGAATCATAGCTCGCCAAGTTGGTGTTGCCTTCAAGCAGAAGATCAAACTCGTTCGACGTCGAGTTGGACGCAGTCTCTGGCTCCGACGTGGCCGGGACCCATGACGATTTCGAAGGGTTCGTCGATACGTCTTGCGCGATCCCAGAGGCTGTGGTCATGACAGAGCGGTCAACTGCAGGGGTGTAGGCGGCGCAGGAGATGGTGATGCTGACCGTGACGCAGACAATTGACGAATGGAGCGCAATGGCCCGTCGGAAACGCCGCACTGGGATCTTTACACCTTTGGAAGTGATGGATTGTCAACCCCAAGATGCGGTACCATACTGGTCACCGGTGCGCAATGTGTAAGGTTAACTGCATGCGGTTCCGTGCTGCACATCCGACCGTGTCATCGGCCAATCCGCAGCGGGCACCCACAACAATGAGCCAATCCAAATCGAGCGCCAACGATGGTTTTCCGCGAAGATTCAATTTTCGCAAATGTGAGGCGAAGGTCGTATGTAGGTAGCACCACCGGCGTGGCCATCCAAAGAGGATGCAGCCATGTCGGCGAGAGATTGTTGCTCGGAGACGTCCCAATTCCATCAGCAAGGAACGACCACGCAGCGCCATGTACGCCGGAGTGGACAAGTACGGCGGTGCGCTGGCGGGTGAAGGTCAGCCTCGCGGTGGTACGGGCCCTGCTGCACCAACGGGGCTGTCTCTCGAGGACGCCATTGAGACAGCGGCGGCCGAGGAGACCGTCGTCGTGGATGTGCCGTATTCGTACTATGAAGACGAAGCCGATGAAGCCACGCTGGTGACGGGCAGCTCCCGTGTGCTGCTGGCCGCGCAACTCAACCCTGAAGCCGGTGGTCTCATGTGGATCGAGCAAGAAGATGTGGGCAACACGTACCAGAGCGTCTTGGCGATGTCTCAGATGACCTCCATGCTCCGCGACACGGACCGCAACGCGTGCTACGAGCGCGGCATTGCGCGCACGATCGCCGCATTCCGCCAACAGCACCAACGTGCTCCGGTGGTGCTGGATATTGGCACGGGCACAGGTCTCTTGGCCATGTTTGCTGCTCGTCATGGGGCGCAGCACGTGTATGCGTGTGAAATGTTCGCGCCCCTGGCGGCTGTGGCGCAGCGGGTGACGCAGGCCAACTTCCCACCCGTGCTGGAAGACGGCTCGTTGAAGGCGCGCATCACCGTGATCCCGCGTCGCTCCACCGATCTCGTGGTGGCCGGTGAAGCTGGTGACCACGACCCAGAGGCCACATTCACGCTGCCGTGTCGCGCGGACATGCTCGTCTCGGAGCTCTTTGACTCGATCCTACTGGGTGAGGCCGTGATCCCCACCGTGCGCCACGCACAGCAGCACCTATTGACGCCTAATGCCGTTATTCTGCCGCGCCGCGCCTCGGTGTATGCGCACGTGGTGGAGAACCCCACGGCGTTTCGTTTCAATAGCTTGGCGGGCCATTACGTTGACGGCGACACGCAACGCACGCGGCTGGCGCGGAACAATCTCGCGTGGACGTGTACGGGCGGACGACCAGCGCTCCCGCTGCATCTCGCGGCATTGCAGGCTGACACACGTGCACTCACGGCGCCCGGTACACGTGTGCTGAGCGTTGACTTTACCTCGCTACCGACGGGCATCGAGCCACTCGGCGTGGCCACCCACGAACTCACAGTGCCCGCCACGGCCTCGGGCGACGCACATGCCGTGTTCATGTGGTGGGAGGTGCATTTCGACGGTGAAGACGAGGAGGTAGTGGACGGCGCCACGTACTCTACGCAGCCTGGCGTGCAAAACTGGCAGGACCACTGGGTGCAGGTCGTGTACCCGCTCCCTGGCCACGCCGTCCGTGCGGACGAGTCGGTCGTGATCCGCACGCACCACGATGACCTGCGCATCTGGTTTGATGTGGTCACTCAAACCTCCCCGTCCACAACCCTGCCCGTCTCCACCGCCATCGAGGACCTACGTTCGCCGTGCGTGTGTGGCCTTCACCTGCTCTGCAACGCCGAGCGCATCTCCATGCTCACGGACCCAACCCGCTCCCGCCGGCTGCATGCGGCCCTGCAGCGCCTTGTGGTCGCATTGACGGCCTCCACGTCCCGTCCACCGAGTGAGTTGTCGTGCCTGGACGTCGGTGATGGCTCGCTCTGTGCACTTGTGGCGGCCTCGGCGCTGGGCGTGGGCCACGTCTCGAGCATCGAGTCCAAACCCGTGTCGGCGCGGATCTGGCAGCAGCTCTGCGCTGGCAATGGTACTGACGTGGACGTGCTCAATAGCGGTGTCAAGGGGATTGAAACGGGGCATTTGCATGGCGATCGCACCGTGGACCTGCTCGTGGCCGAGCCTTTTTACTACGCAATGCAGAACCTTCCACTTTGGCAGGCGCTCAACTACTGGTTGCGACGCACGGCGCTGCAGAGCGTGCTCTCACCACAGGCCGTGGTGCTGCCCGCAAGGGCACGTGTCCTTGCTCTGCCCGTGGTCTTTAAGCACCTGCATGAATGCTTTGGTGCCGTGGGCACGGTTTCTGGGTTTGATCACTCGGCCTTTGACGAGGCCCAGGGCAGCAGCCACTGGCAACGCGACTTCCCGTTCCCCGTGTTCATGTACGAGTACGAGCCCTGCACCGCCGAGCCCATGGAGCTCGCAGCCTGGAACTACCGCGACGTGGCGCACAGCATCACGCAGCACCGCGCCCTCGTATTGGACGGCGCGCCACTGCCCAACGCAGTCGTGGTCTGGGTGGAATACACGCTGACAGAGGAAGAAGGCGCCGACGACCACAGCGAGAACGTGCTGGCGCTGGGGCCAGCCGTGCCCTTTGCCAAGCAGTTGGTGCGCTTCTTGCCACCACTGGACCAAGGCGAGAAACCCGCGGTATTGAACGCGAGCTGGGCGTTCAGTGCGTTGGAAGGCACACTTGCGCTGGACTTCGCGCTACAGCGTGGGCAACCACAGGCGTGAGACACGGCACATGATGATAGGAGGACGGTAAATAGGCAACGAGAACGAAAGAGATAGAGGGGATCGTAGGGGGGACGGGGACGGGGGGGTCTTCTTCTGTGATACTGGCTAATAGCTATCGTGGGGGAGCATTGGAAGGCACTGGTTTTGGATTTAGTCCAGTTACGTTGGTTGATTTATACGGCTTGATGGAACAGCAAGATACTCACTCGCTCACCCGCGTTGGATCCGTGCGCGGCGCAGCAGCTCGGCTCGTGATGGAGGAAGCCGCATGCCGCTGCCATCGTCGTCGTCGACAGGTTCGTCGTGCTGGTGCTGGTGCTGCAGTTGCCGCAGAACGCGCTGCAACAACTTCTCCAGCTCGGTCTCCATCTCGCGCGTCCAGGTCTTCTCAAATGGGTACGTCTCAATCGTGTGTGCGAGCTCGGGGTTCTCAGTGCGCAACGCGTCTACGCTGCGGCTCAGCACCTCGGTCAGCGTGGCGCGACGTGGCAGTTGCGAGACTTGCAGCACAGAGAGGAAGAACACACCCATCGCCTGCGTCAGCGGATCCCGCGGCAACTGCGGCTTACTCTCGGACGGTGGCTCGACCGCTGGCTGCTCAAAGAACTCGCGCACCAACGCCTGGAAGGCCACTACCTCGGCCTGCTCGGGCTCAATCTCGAGGCCCAGCGACTTCGTCACGTCCACCATCTCCTTCACGTGGCTGGCCTCATTAATGCGGGCACGCACACGCTGCAGGTGCGTCCACCGAGCGGCCGACTGGAACGGGGGGCCACGGATCGAGGCGCCAGCTCGGAGCACATCCACGGGTGGGTACACGCGCGCTCGCGCCAGTGATGGGTCCAGCAGCACCGTGTCGTCCACGAGTGAAGACAGTCGCGCCTGCAGTTCCGACTCGATCTCGGTGCGAGGATCGGGCGTCTCGGCCAGCACAAACGACGTGAGCGAGTGTGTGTGGAACTGCGCCGAGCGCTCCAGCAGCACGGCATGCGCACCCAGGCTCAGCGTGGCAACGCGCGGCAGCGACATGCTGGCCACCAGTGCCTCCACCACCGAGGTGTGCATGGCCAAGTCGTCGTACACCACGATGCTGCGCCGCGAGGCGCCCTGTGTGGCAAAGTACTCGGCCACAGCGCAGCCCGTGAAGGGCGCCAGGTACTGCGCGACCAGCGAATCGCGGTCGCTAGCCGCCACGACGGTCACGTGTGGAAGCACGTCCGCTTGCGAGAACTGCTGCACGAGTTGTTGCACATGCGCCGAAGGTTTGCCCACGCTCACGTACACGACATGCGGTGGTGGCTGCGACGCGGCTTGGGCCTGTGTGATGGCCGCGATGAGGATGCCACGCATGAGCTGCGTCTTGCCACTTTGGCGCGGGCCCAGCAGCGCCACGCGATGCCCAAACGCCAGTGGCTGCAGGCAGTCAATGGCCTCCACACCCGTGGGGAATGGCTCCCGCAGAGGTGCGCGAGCCAGCATGCGTGGTACACGCTGTGACCCCCAAGCGAGTGAGATGCGGTCATTGGCGCTAACCTCTGGCGCTGCATCTTCCTCGTGTTCGTCTTCGTGTTGAAGCATATGGAATGGTTCACCCAATGGGGAAATGACACGGCCGCTGAGCCAGGCAATGCTTCCTGGAATGCGCAGCTCGGTCGCCTCCAGCCGCGCCGTCATTCCTCGGCGCACACGGCCGTGGTCATCGCCGAGCAGGGCCACATGCGCCGTCTTCTTGTGCAGAAACAACACGATGCCACGGCACACCGTGGCGTCGGCATCGTTGGCAATGGCTTCCTCCGTCTGGTCGTCGCGGGTGGCGTGCAGTGTGACCACGGAGCCTGTGGTGGCGTGGCGCAGGCCCGAGACATTGGCGATGCCGTTCTTGAGCTCCAGCACCACACCCGTGAGCGGCAGCGGCGCTGCGAACTCGGCCGTGGCATCCATTGCGCCGGCTGCACTGGCGTCTCCACCTTCATCTTCATCTGCGCCCATGGCGTCCAGCATTTGCTGCATGAGCATGGCCTCGTTGCTTTCGCTTCCCGTGCGCTTGCTCTGGGACACCACGCTTGAGATCGTAATTGCGCGAGCGCCGAGATATGTTGTCGATACCTGCGTGGGCATCTTTGAGGACACGGGTGCAGTGGCCACAGCAGCAGTAGCCGTAGCAGCAGTGCGCCGCAGCGCCGCGAGGACGGGCGCCGTCATGGCTCGTGGCGGCAGCATCACCATCACCACTCGCGTGTCGGTCAGGTCTGGCTTTGGAAATACCTAACTCCTTGTGTGGCGATCATCTCCTTTGACCAACAAGAAGAGGGGGGGGCAGAATGATGGTCGATCGGTGTGGATTGTCGAAAATAGGTGTTTTCAACAAATGTCGAGAATGTCGAAAATCGACGGCGCAAACAGGTCCCAACAACCCAAACGTCGCAAAATGCAATTGCGCAATCGCCCGATCCATTTTGGATCATCAGCCTCGCATCGCATCGGCGATTGATTGCATCGGCATCTTCATTCCGCGACTTGCCACGACGCAGCACTACCGACCAGTGTTGCCTCGACCCACGTACGACTACTACTACTACTACTGCCTACGACTCATATACAATGGCTGCTCCTCGCAAATACACGGTCGCCGTGCTCGCGGGCGACGGCATTGGGCCGGAGGTGTGCGCCGAGGCCGTCAAGGTACTGGAGACCACGGAGGCACTGGCCGCCGGCGCCTTTGCGTTCACGTTCGAGCACGCGCTCTGCGGCGGCGCGGCCTTTGATGTGCACGCGAGCCACTTACCGCAGGCCACGATCGATACCGTGGGCCGCGCGGATGCTGTGCTCTTCGGCTCAGTCGGTGGGCCCGCGGACGCGCAGGAAGACCCCAAGGTAAGGGAACAATCGCGAGAGGGTGCCATGATTCCTACGTAGTGTAGTGTGGTGTATGTGCAATGCTCACCATTGGGACGTATGCATTGGACAGTGGAAAGACGCCGAGAAGAACTGCCTCCTGGGGCTGCGCAAGAACTTTTCACTGGCGGTCAACATCCGACCCGGTACGCTACGCCCATTCACCTCCGGTATACCATGCACTGTAGTATGCTAACCTGAGTGCTCTCTGTCTTTCTGTCTCGATCTGCTGCACAGCCAAAATCTACTCGATGCTGCCGGACCTATCGCCACTCAAGCCGAGTATCACGGCACAGGGCGTGGACATGGTGATTGTGCGCGAGCTCGTGTCGGGGATTTACTTTGGCGAACACTCTACGTCAGCGGACGGCCGCGTGGCCACAGACGTCATGAAGTACTCGGTGGAAGAGGTGCGTGGCTGAGGGACGAGGTGATTGATATGTTGGTGTGGCGCTAGTGTGGAAGGTGCAAGGCGCCAGGTTACTGATATATCGCCATCGTAATGGTGACTCGGGTCATTGCGTGCGCAGATCGAGATTCCGATGCGTTTTGCCTTTGAAACCGCGCGAAAGGTATGCCCTCCATCGTCGTTTATCATCTGTGTAGTCTAATACTTGGCATCGTCCGTGCTAGGACACTCACTCTTTTCGATCGTGTATGACTGGAATATAACAGCGCGCCAAGAAGCTCACTGTCGTGGATAAGGCCAACGTGCTAGATTGCAGTCGGCTCTGGCGCAAGGTGGCCAAGGAGATGCAGGCGGCGAGCTACCCAGATGTGGCGCTACAGTTCCTCTACATTGACAATGCCGTGATGCAGCTGATCCAGAACCCCTCACAGTTTGACGTGATCGCCACGGGCAACATGTTTGGCGACATCCTCTCGGATGCCGCCTCGGTGCTCCCCGGCTCGCTGGGCCTCATGCCCTCGGCCAGTCTGGGCACCAACGTGCATCTCTTTGAGCCGATTGGCGGCTCTGCGCCCGACCTCACTGGTCGTGGGGTGGCCAACCCGATCGCGCAGATCCTGTCGGCGGCGCTGTTGCTGCGCTACTCGTTCCAGCTGGAGCGGGAGGCGCAGCTCATTGAGAGCGCCGTGGAGCGCGTGCTTGAGGATGGCCTCCGCACGGGCGACCTCACTAAGGACACAGCCAACGTCGTGGGCACTGTGGCCATGGGCGAGGCCATCGTGGCCAAGATGAAGCAGCTCCACGCCGCCGGCGCCTAAGTTGTAAAAATGTAGTACCTGTTTTTTTCGATGTGGTTCCTGCCTGGCTTTCCTCATTCACGCTTCAATGGCGAAGAGCGCAATCCTATTACTATGCAAAAATGGGAATGTGACTTTTTTGGTAGTTATTCATTAGCTGGATAACGTTACTCAAAGAATTTATCGAACTGCCCCGTGGCCTGGAGCGTGATCCAGGCGACACCGACGACGAGGGAGAAGGCCGCTGAGAAGACGCCGATGCGGTACTCCATGAGCAGCGAGTTGCGCCCCAGACGCCCCGTGATCTCGCCGTAGAGCGCCGCAAACACACCCATGATGAAGATGGAGGCGACGCAGAAGCTGGCGAGGTAGGCCGTGGACTTGGCCCAGTCGTCCATCACCACGGCCGGCAGCACGCCCAGGATGCCGCCCGGTCCGGCGATGCCGTGCACGATGCCCACGATCAGCGCCGTCACGCGCTGGCCCGTGGGGCTCGACAGCGACCATGTGCGGCAGCACTGCGGCAGGCAGCGGCCACAGCCATGTTGGTGCGAGTGTGCGGACTGGTGCTCATGCTGGTGCTGATCCTCTGCCACGCTCCGGTGGGTTTCATCCTCAATGCTGAGCAGGTAGTAGGACGAAATGCGTGGCGAGCCACTCGCGCCATGCTCAAGCTCGCCGCTCTCAAGCGAATCAGCGCTCGGATTCTCGCGGCGCGATGGCCGTGTCTCCATGCGAGACAGCGATGGCTGGAGCTGGGACTGGGACTGGGACTGGGAGGTGGCGCCGCCATTGACGACGCCGACGCTGGCGCTGATACGTGTGGCGCTGCGTGTGCTGCCGCTACTGCCTCCGTTGCTGGCGAGGGAGACTGCTGGCAGCTTGGCCTTGTCGTGGTACTTGCGCTTGACCTGGTACATGGTCCAGAGGCCGAGCGCGATCATGAACACACCGACCACGTAGTTGCAGTACACGCCCACCTCGTCCAGATTGACCGAGCGCCCCGCGGCGAAGAAGATGAGCGCCATGATGAGCAGACCCAGCGAGTGGCCGCAGCCCCAGCGCAGGCCCAACGTGAAGGCGCGCCAGGACGAGTTGGTGGTCATGGCCGCCAACGCGCTCAGGTGGTCGGGCCCCGTAAGCACGTGCACCACGCCCAGCAGCAGGCCCGTGCCGATGATCTCGCCCAGCGACGCGTCCGCCAACGACGCGTGCTCGCCACTCAGGCGCCGCCACGGTGGCATGTCGGCCATGGTCCGATGGTAAACGAGCAATGAGCAACGCCAATGGGGGCGACCATGAACTAATGGTATTAATATTGGCAAGGTGCAATGGTGGTGTAATGCACGATCCAGGTGGTTGCTCTGGCTCAGGAGAGTGCCCAGTTGGCGGGCGCTCATTGGCTCGTTCTGTCACCATGAGACTGGACCATCCTGGTGGAGCCGTCAGTTGCATCCTTTCGAAAGATTCAGCCGTAGCTTGCTCGCGGGAGTATAAGTGTTTTCGTAGAATGGATTTAGAAAGGTTTGAGGATATGGCCAATTATCGCTTGTGTCGGGTTGGGTGGATGGAAATGGCGGCATGACATCAATATAAATTTAGAAAGGGTAGTGTACTCTCTCGGTTCATTTGTGTAGCATTCGCAAGCATACGACACATCTGGCAAAACCAGGTGAGATCAAGTGATGGAGGCACAAAAGAGAGACACAATCTCGATATCTAAACCAAGTACATACAGGCTCAACCGTCGCCGATAGATACGTGAAGTGTGGGGTCATGCACTCTCTTTAGGTAGTATTTTCCAGAACCTTCTCCGTTTTTTTAACGGCAAACACGCCCCGACAGAAAGAACGGTGGGCGCCGAAATAGGTCACCCAGGGGTTCAGTGTGGCCGAAACTGGTACACGGTGCCCAGTCGACCGGAAATGTGTATGGACGCCGCGCATGCGGGGAAGGGGAAGAGCCCGGCTCCCCCACTCCTTCTGGCCCTGTCAGCCCGCCCGCCCCAACCCGTCCACCCGCCACGGGTTTCCATTTCCCTGTTCTGTTGTATCCACGCCTTCCACGGGTCTACGGGTCGCGGGAACCCCTACTGTGTTTCCCCCCGTCCCTCCCGTCCTGCGTTGTTGGCTTGTGTTGCGCCACAGCACGGAAGGGGAAAGGAGGAGGGAAGCAAGGTGCAGGCCAGGCAGTCCAGGCCAGGCAGTCCAGGTCGTGGGCCCGTGAGCGAAAAGTGGCGCGCGAAGCAGAGAGGAAAGGGAAAGCAACGGAAACGAGGGCTTACCGACGCCACCCAGCATCAGGCGACGAGCCCCCAGCGCAGCGACGCGAGCCCCAGTCAGGCGTACGAGCGGACGAGAGGAGCGGCGGCGGCGGCGGCAGCAGCAGCAGCAGCGAGGGGCGCCGAGGGGAGCGAGCGCGAGACAGAGTCGACGTCGCCACGACAGCCACCGCCCGGACGAGTCGCACGTGAGAGGCAGGCCGCGACAGGGGCTCGAGCGCGCGGGGGCGGCGGAGGAGGAGGAGGAGGAGGAGCGGGAGGAGGGGAGGCCGGGGGCCAGCCCACGAGCAGCGACCAGGATGCAGCGCACCAGCTACGGAGGCGCGGCCAGGGGCGCCCGCGCCAAGGAGATGTCGTTTGACCACGTGGCACGCGCCGTGCCGACGTACGCGGCGCTGGACGGCGGCATGACCATGGACATGGGCATGGGCATGGGCATGGAGATGAACATGAACATGAACATGAGCGTAGGCATGGGCATGGGCATGGGCGTGGGCATGAGTATGGACATGGACATGGGGCTGTCGATGGGCCTCGCGACGAGGGCCACGCTGCCGGCCAAACTAACGGCGACATCACGCACGTGCTACTCGCCGCTGTCCGTGGGGCAGTTACCGTCGGTGGCTGCAGCGGCCACGGCGCGGGGCAGCGCGTACGACCAGCTGGGCTTTGCGTGGCATTGGATCTCGGAGGTGTGCACGCACTTTGCGCTGCAGCGCCAGACGGCGCATTTCGCGATCCAGTATGTGCATCGTGTGCTGCGGCAGCGTGCGTCGGCGCAGGACAGTCTACATGCGTACCTGCAGCACCACTATGACGACCTGTTGTCGGTGCAGAAGGAGCTGCAGATGCTGGGCCTGGTCTGCGTCTTCATCGCCGCCAAGATCGAGGAAGTGCATCCCCCCAAGGCGGCCGAACTGGCGCAGTACATCACAGACCACGGTGCGGTAGCCTGTGCTGCCGAAGACGTGATCCAGCACGAAACGCTGTACCTCGTGGTAAGTGGTGTGGTTGATTTTTTTTTTTGCATGACCCTGTGTTTTGTGGAGATGAAGACTGATAAAAGATGCTGGTGATGATCCTCTCTCTATCGTAGGAGCTCAAGTGGAGTCTGCACCCGACGACTGTGCTGTCATGGCTGCTCTTCCTGCTGGCTGGGGACTCTTCGGACCAGCAGCCCGCCGAGACCATGGGGTATGCCATTTCTGTTTCATTATTCGTGATTGTTTTGGAGATATAGTGTGCCATGCATGTGCTGATGATTGTTGCTCTCTGTTGTGTCTGTTCCGGACAGTGAGTTTGTCAACTCGCGCGTGGCGCCGTCGCTCCGCAAGGACGTGTTCATCACGGCTGCCAACCTCATTGACGTGGCGCTGCTGGACTCGCAGGCCATGGACTTTTTGCCCAGCGTCCTGGCCGGCTCGGCTATTTTGCTGGCCGACCCCGCGCTGGACTTGATGTTTGTGGCGCAGTTTATGCAGCTCGAACCAACGCTGCTGTGGGAATGCAAGAGCTGGCTGTTTGTGGCCACGAATGGGCTCAGTGAGCTTAGCAACGATGGCACGCGTGACCCTGACCGATGGAGCAAGGTGCCGGAGGAAGAGTTTTTGTTTATTCAAGGACGCGTCCCCGTGCCCAGCCATCTCGCGTACGGGTTGTTGCGCGTTGAGAACTCTTCGTACGACTACGTCGCGCTGTCACCGTCGCACCCGCTAGAGCCAACGACCCCCAACACCTCTCCTGCTGGCTACCAGGGCTATCCAAGCTATGCGTCGGCGAATTGTGTCTCCCCGTCCACGTGCGATACGTATGGCTGCTATTGTGGTCCCAGCGATTCGTACAGTCCCCACAATGGCGTGGAATCCAGTGAACCGCCGCCCGTCTATCACTTCAAGTACGGGTGGCAGGGCGCTGAACCTGGCATGGGTTATGACGCACCCAGTGTGCAACGCAAGTTGCAGTTTTCATGATGGAGACGAAGAACTCCATCGACTTGACCGTGTCCTCCTCACGGTGCAAGACCCGACGACCCCCAAACATAAAATCCGGAAAACCCCAGAAAAAATACCCAGATCTGAACGATCCCCAGCCGACTATGTTCCCGATCACCTAATGGCCAGTGACAGCGTGGACGCGGTACTGATGCTTGCAGAATGATCGTGGCGGCCTGCATATATGAGTGCGTGTGTGTGTTTATATCTCGACGCCAAGTTCCAAAACAAAATTCAGAATTTACTCACCCATGAAACAAAGTCCAAGGCGCCAAGATGAAGCAGGAAGAAAAACAGAAAACAAAAGAAACAAGCGACCACTGACGACAAGAAAAACGCCAAAAAACAAGCATCCATGCACGCCAGATACGACTGGAACTCCAGCCAGTCAAGCAGAACAGATTAATCTGTCATGCGTCTTCAATCCACAAGATGAATACGGATAGTATCAGTTGCTGCACGCACACTACCACGGGTTCCCGTCGATGCGAACGCGAAATCTTTCGGTTTCGCGCATGCAAGGGATCCACACAAGCAGATATGGCGAGCAGGTGCAATCATGCGGCACCCGTCGTTCGAAGATGGCTTTAACGCCGGGAACGAGCCGAATGTGAGGATGCGCATCGACTTCACTGCTTCGCCTGGCCGACAGCCGCACACGAAACCAGTCATACGAGCAAAGATTAAAAACAAAACAAGACACCGACCACCCCATGGGAAGAGCGGCTGGCTGCGGGAAAGCACATGCACACGCAACAGCTCGACAAACACAAAACAAGAACCAACCTACGACAACCAAGGAGACAGGTAACGGACAATGGGCGATGGCACAGTAGCTGGTCGGGGGAGTATTTATTTTTTCCAGCTTGTGCAGCTTTTCTTTAGCCAGCTTCCCGCAGAAACAGAGACAGAGAGAGATGTAGCTCCGTCGTTCGATTCGTATCAGCTCCCCCGCCCCAGCCATCGATCCCCCCATCGTCCTACAGTATCCGTCTCCGTGAGATGGTAAATGAGTTCCCCCTTATAAGCGCAACACGTGCAGGAGGCCCTTATGAGAAGTGGCTGATCATACGAGAAAAGAGCGAACGACGGTAAAACCCACGGAGCCAACTCAGTGTCATACTCATTCTTGTGATCTCCCCTATGCATGTTTATAGGGAGTTTAGTTTTCTGCTGTATGTTATCCGCACGAGTCGATCGCAGATCGGAACGCCAGCGGGACTTGAAGCTTCACCTTCTTCTTGAGCCAGATCGACTGTGGAGTTACCGACGAAGGCGTTGTCGTCGTGTTGGTGTGTGTGGGCAGTGGCAATAGCACGCCTGTCCATGCTGCTGCATTGTACTTGGCCTTGAGCGCATTCTTCCGCTCAGCATCTGCCAAGGCAGCGCGGCGCTCACGTTCTTCGCGCTGCTGCATGGCGGCCGCGATCTCCAGCTTCTGCAGCCGTCTTCGGCTGCGAGCTTCCGCCTCGCGCAAGGCATCATCCGTTGCCGCCACAGCAGTACGTCGTCGCTTTTCCGAGCGCGCCATCTCTTCTTCGCGGCGTGCACGCTTGCGTCGTTTCTCCTCCGCCTTGCGCTCCGATTTATTGGTCGACCGTTCTTGTGCCGGACGATTCACCAGTGACAAGCGCAATTTGGTGGCTGAGCCACCGACGGCGGTGATGAGCGCGCTGTGGTCGTCACCGTCGTCCTTGGCACCACTACTCGTATGACCGCTGCTCGCAGCAGTGCCTCGCAGTGGTGTGGTTGTGGTCGTCGAAGCTGCCGTCGTCCCGGGACTTGCGCCAGCCCTTGCCATAGCACTCGAACCGGGCTCTGCAGCATCACTCGTCGCGCCGCGACTTGCTCGCATCTTGCCGCTATGCCCACTGGCAAGTGCAGTTCGTGACGCCACCGTGGAACTAGAACGAGCCGAAGAAGAAGACGCTGCCGCCGCCCCTGAGGAAGAAGGCAGTCCAGCCAGCGAACCCTTGCGCTCCGAGACCAAGGCCCCCGCCTCTGGCCGCTTGTCCCCGCGCCGCTTCTCGCTCAGGCGCTCTCGTTCCTTTCGTACCAGCTCACGCCGTCGCACACGCTCCAGCACATCCAGCGTGACGTCACACCACAACTCCTCAGCCACACCCAGCATATGCACAGCAGCAGCGTACACGCTCCATCCTTCCCGGTCCTTGTCGGCGCGGTTGTACGCCATGGCATTCTCAAACGTCAACCGCACGTCCCGCATAAACTCACCATGGGTCTTGTACGCAAACGCCGTCAGTCGCTCACTGATGGTTGCGAGATCCATGGGCGTCTTGACAATCTCGTCGTAATCCGACGACAGCGAAGGGAACAGCACCCGCACAGATTTCCGGAACGGCCAGCAATTCTTGTCATACTTTTGGCTGTTGAGCACACGCAAGAGCTTCTGGCACTCACGGGCCTTGACCTCCATGGGCACCGTGTCCACGACGGCCGCGCGTTCCTGCCGCAGCACGTGGCGTCGGTCCGTCTCCTTGTCCCCCGTCTCGCCATCCTGCAGTTTGCTTTCCGCACAGAGCGAATCAAAATACCACAAGAGATGCGCCGCCATTTCTCGCACATGGAGTGACGCCGGATCTTGAGCACAATTAAATGCGATAGCGTTCTGGAAAATCAGTCGTCCCTTCCGCACAAACGCGGCCGGTGAGAGCAGCGCATGGGCATGCAATTGTTCCCGTAGCGTACGTAAATCCATCGGTTCGTGAATCAATCGCGTGTACTCGGTCGCGAGTTGCGGGAATACTTCAATGAGGGGGCAATCAAAATGTAGCTTGGTCACCTGCTCAATCTTGAGCAAGCGGGTGAGGATGCGCTCACAGGACGACTCCCAGTGGTTAAGATCAGATTTCTTGCTCTGCTTCTTGCTCTTGCCCCGAGCACTGCTGGTTGACGTGCTGGACCGCTCCGCCGGCGTGACCTTCGAGGCCACGTGGGAGGACCGTACGATCGGGGCCGCGGACGCGCTGCTGCCACTGCTGGCCACGGCGGTTGACGACCCTGGTAGTGCCGACGCGGAGCGGGACACTGCAGTGGGTGAGCTCGTGGCGGCAGCTGACCGTGATGCCGTCGCCAGCGATGGAGCTGCAGACGACGATGATGACGACGCCAATGGTGGTGGCGGCGGTTTGACGGCGACAGCGACTCCGTCTTTGATCAGGAGGGAGGAGGAGGAGGCTGTCGCGGAGGATGACGCCCCTGTCTTAGTGCGCTCCTTCTTGTCTTTCTTGTCCTTCTTTTCCTTTTTGTCTTTCTTCTCCTTCTTCCGCTTCTTGTCCTTCTTCTCTTTCTTTTCTTTCTTGTCACGCTTGCGCTTCTTCGATGATTCCTCTATCGAGGCAGAAGCAGAAACGGAAGCAGAAGTAGAAGCCGAGCCAGAGGCAGAGGCAGAGGCAGAGGCAGAGGCAGAGGCAGCGGTGGTCCCCGAGGTGGGCTCACCCCCGGCACCACCCACCGCGGGCTCGCCTGATCGCTTGACGCCCACAGACGTCTCCGTGCGAGCCACACTGCCTGCATCCTTGGCCATCGTCGTGGCTGCACTAGGTGCAGAGGAGCGAGGCGGTACCGTTGCCTTGGTGGGTGACGCCGCTGGTGACCTCTTGGCCTTTTTCGGGGAGGCACTGGCCCTGCTGGAACCTACTTGCGTCGCAACCACACGGGGAGCTGATGTTGTTGTCGAAAAGGAAGAAGATGCCGCTGCTGCTGCTGCTGCCTCCAATGCCGCGGCCGCTGTCGCCGAGGGCAGCGTTGCCGGCTCGATCGTCAGTGATCGTACACGTTCCTGGGATCCATCGGCACCACCAAACTTGAGGTTGTAGAGCTCCACAAAGTAATCCCGCAAATTGGCAGCCATGGCTCGAATGTCGGCACCTTCCACGGGGTCGCTGTTGTACTTGACACAGTTGGAAAAGATGAGGTGCACGTCGGCGCAAAACGTATTGACGTTGCTGTAGCGATCGCTCTTGAGCTTGCGCTCGATCTTGGCAAAATCCATGGGTTCCGAGATCACCTTGACGTAATCCGGGTACTTGGCCACGTCCACGGCATGCAGGAAGGGGCCGGCCGTCAAAATCTCCAGCCCACGGTAGCCTTTCATCTTGTGTTGCCGCAGCATCTTGAGGATCTCCAGACAGACCTCCTTCTCGGGGAACGCCGACGATGACGACGAAGACGCCTTTGACGAAGACCGCTTCTTGCTGACGCGGTCCTCATCCAGCGCACTGGCAGAAGATGACGAAGAAGCCTGACGATGGCTTGAACTGGCCGCGCTAGCGCCGCTCTTCCGGTCACGGTCCCTGCCGCTGCCGCCATGCCCACTGCTCGTACTGGCGCTCGCCTTGCCCGCCGTCGCGCCTGGAAACGCACTGGCGACGCGTGCCTTGAGCAGGGCCTTGAGCTGCCGCGCCGACTCACAATACGTGACCCCCTGAGGGTCCCCCGACCAGTAGCGAATGCAATTGTCAAAGATGAGCTGCAGGTCGGCCGCGAATTCGTGCACGCGTGTGTATTCACCAAGGTGCAATCGTTCCGAGACCGTGCCCAGGTCCATGGGCTGTCGAATGGTTTTGAAATACCCATACGGAACCTGATCGGGCGAGTCAAAGTAGGTCGTGAACGGGTACTTGAACCATTGCGCCATCTCCTGTCCATCCGAGGCCCGCACGGCCAGGATATCGTGAATGATTTGATGGCACACCCATCGATCGGGGATGCCCGGCCACGAGCCACCACAGAGCTTGGCAAACTGGGTCTCAAAGACCTTCATAAGCGTCACTGCATGACTGCGCATCACACGACTCACGACCACGTCGCTGTTGTAGATCAGGCAGTTGGAGAAGATGCGGCGCATGTCATGCGCAAACGCGTTCACGTCCGTGTAGCCGCCACTGCGCAGCTTCTTCTGCACACCGTAGAGGTGCATGCGATGCGGTACCTTGATCTTGTAATCCGGGAATTGAGAGAGATCGACGGGCTGCAGGAAGGGCGCCGCTGGCACCGTGTTGCCCTCCTTGTACTTGATCAGCTTCATCAGCACGCTAAGGCATGCCTCCATTTCCCCCTCCGTCATCTTCTTCTTGGCGGCGGTGGAGGTACTATTCGTACTGGTGGAAGTGGCTGGGGTCGTTCCAGTTGCTGAAGCAGCTGAGGTGGGGGCAGAGGTGGAAGCGGATGATGACGTAGGGACAGACGCCGAGGCAGCGGCGGTGGCGGTAGTGGTGGTGCCGACGGCAGCGGCGTCACCGCTTCGACTGGTCTTGTGGCTGAAGAGCGAGTGTCCATCCTTGGTGGCCTCACTGCCTGGCGAGGTAGACCGCGACACCGACGACGAGTCATGTTTAAGCTCCTTGTCCTTGTCCTTCTCCTTGTCGCGCCGCTCCTTGTGCTCTCGCTCACGGCTTCGATCCTTGTCCTTATCCTTGTCCTTGTCTCGGTCGCGGTCCTTGCTCTTCTTCTTGGACTTTTTGGCCTTCTTGTCCTTCTTGCTGCTCGACTTGTCCTTCTTCTCCTTCTTGGGCTTGCTGCTGGTGCTGCTGCCGCCACCGCCCGCAGCCTCGCCCTCCGCAGCGGCATGGCTATGACTGTGGCTGCGGCTGTGACTGTGGCTGTGACTGTGACTGTGCCCCGAACTGCGGCTGTGGCTGTGGCCATGCCCGTGGCCACTGCTGCTGCTGTGGTCGTGACTGTGCCCATCACCATGGCCATCGCCGTGACTCTTGCTGCTGCTGCCTTCGCTGTGGCTGTCGCTGTGGCTGTGGCAGGCCGCTGC
>JAADWT010000452.1:0-20466 GCA_023336285.1 Pythium grandisporangium
CCCCCCCCCCCTCACATAAGCATGCCCATCCATTCATACACACACAGATATAGGACACACTGCATGTAGCACTTACGCTGGACTTCTCCTTGACGACATTCGATAGACGCTGCACGATCTCACTCAGAGAGCCTACACCCGTGCCCATTGACGATTAGTTAGCTCGGCATCCATTCGCGACCCAGTGCTTTTACACAACCAACGGCTCGATTACTACTGCACGCACCCTTGGCGCCACTGGCTGGCGCAGGTGCCCCCATGGCGGTAGCTGGCGTGTCCTCGTTCTTCTCCCAGCGGGAGCGTCGTGCGCGTTTGGCGCGCTCCCGGCTGCCAGCACCGGCTGACTCGGCTGCCGCGTCGCCATTTTCATTCCCATTTCCATTGTTTTCGTCGTCATTGCTGCTTTCCAGCGCGCGCTTCACGGGTTGCGACGCCGCGGTCCCCTCTGTCTGCTCGTCGTGCTGGGGTGCAGCCAGCGCGGCGTCGGCCGGCTCTGCTCCAGCCTCATGATGCGCATTCTTCATCTCCATTTTCGCCGCCCAAATCGGGATTCCTCGAATGATCCGTCGGTTTTTGTATGGTCAGACTCACCAGATCAAATACAAACCGATCGTGTATGTTATGAACCGATATTGAATTAGAGAGAAAAAATGGTGCTTTCATCTGGATATCAGATGGCTACATTTGGGAATGCGATGCCATTCACATGGTCACCTTCCATTCAACAAAGACAAGGTCGCTCAGGCGTCTGCAGAGACGTACGAGCAAGAAGAGCAAGACCACGGTTAATCGTGGCGTATGAGTGACACCAAGCCATCAGCAAGGGATGTCCGGGTGTTGCGCGTACCTGGCCATGGCTGAATCCAAGCTCCAGAAGATATTACTCTTGATCGCTGTGGTGTCGTCAACAACTGTGGGATCTAGAAGCACGGCTTCTAGACGCGCATAACTTTCTGCACCCTGGAATTCCATGACGACCGAGCCATCTGTTTGTGCCGCTGCTTCCTTGGCCTGCTGCTCACGCCCGGTACACAAGTCAAATGACAACACCGTCAGCCAATCCATCAATCCACTTCGAAAATGAAGGGGTTGTCATTCGTGCCTGAGCTAGCGGTCGGTTGCTTTGCAGGAGTATGTCGGCCTGCGCTGACGTAAGCTTCAGCTGCCTCGTGCGTATCAGCAGAACGGGCTCGTCGGTGATCCCTTCGTTATTGACTGTCATGCGATTAGCAAACGCGAGCATGGTAGCTAGCTTTGGCTTAGTAAACACGACCACGAGCGATGTGGCATCCTCTCGTCGCATGGAAACACTGCAAGTGAGTGGAATCGCCAGCTGAGCCACCTCCATGGATAGCCCGAGATCGTCTGATACCGCGGAGGGCATGCTCCAGAGCGAGCCAGTAGCAGAGGTGGAAGAAGCGGACAGCTGTGTCAGCAACGGTGATTCGTGGCACTGCGCGGATAGCACCTTCCAAGAGCCATGATCCGGTGTAAAGTTGTAGATCTAAGACGCAAGGGGGAGTGTAGTAGCGTCCCAGGCAAACAAATACCCGCCACGATGAACACCAGCGCTATTACTCAGGATGGTGTTGTGTAGGATCCATGAACTTCGATCGGCACATACCTCACTCCATCGATTGTTCCAGACAGAGAATTTGGCAGCATCCAGTTGATGTTGCAGTGAAAAATACGACAATGGGAAGCACGCAAAGCGCATGTGCTTAGAGGTCTCGATAATGGGCTCTATACCCAATGGAGACATCCCAAAATGAGTATTGTTAGTAGACGGGTGGCATCGCGGGGTGGCTTGGGCGGAGCGTAACCTCGACATCGGTCCGCACCTGTAGCGCTGTACAGATATACCTGGATATCCTCGCAGTCCCGCGTTCGGAACTGCTGCACTGCGCATACGATTGTGCAGTTCTTGCAGTTACGCAGGAACAAGGATGATTCACAGGGTCCAATCACGAGGCGGCAGTTCACGCACTCATCGATCTGCACGGATGCGCACCGGTCCATGACGAAGAGGTCGCAATCGCGGCAATTCTCGATCACGAACTGTTGTCCGTTCACGGAGCCTGGCTGCTTGATCAGCGAGCATGGTGCGTGGATATCGGCAAAGATGTAGTCCTCCAGCTTGAGATTCGGGTCGCGTCCGAACGTGAGCGCCGGCTTGGTCGCTGCTGAGGAGCCATTGGCTTCACCCGCACGAAGCACTGGTCCAGCATGACAGAGATTTCCCATTTCGCTACTCGGATGGCTGGTGGATCACTGCGCCACGTACTAAAGCAGCAATGATGCTGTATCACTACCATAGCCACAAGTGCACCCATCAATCTATTTGGCCATGAAGATGAAGAGTCACAGAAAAGAAAAACGGCTCACGGGTACCATGTACCACGCATCCGGTTTTAAAAGAACCAGCTCGGACAGGCTCTCGTTTCGGGAAGGAGTCTTTCATCACCGGGATGGACGCAGCCTGGACGGGCACCATTTACTAAAGGGTATGCAAAGCTGCAGGCATCGCTCGTGACGGCTCTAATCAATTTCTACGGAACCCGGTTGGTTGAGCCGCATCAGCTCAGCTCCCGCCCATTGCGTCATAAACAGGTCACGCTCGACGTGTCTCATGCCCGACCCAGGTGCCCTGGCGCCGGATAACATGTTGAACATCCATTCCGACAGGTTTCTCCCCTCACTGAGCTCTATACACTCTGGTGTACTGTATGTACACTGGAGCATTCTCTTTTTCAGCTGGCGGTGTGGTGTGTATAACAGTCAACCACCGCCACCATCGCGGGAAGAAGGCAAGGAAGGGGGGGCATATACATACAACAAACCCACCAGCGACCGACACGCGCCGCTGTCGCGCATCTGCGATCGCCTCTCTCCATCTCCACGCGTCCGCTGTACGCGCGCCACGCCTCGTATCCACTCCACCTGCATCTCCGTGATCCGCTCGCGTTGGAACGAAGCTGCTACGGGCAATATTGACGGCAATCGCAAGCAAACAGCACAGTCAATCAACCCAATCCAGCCTCCACAAGTACTACCAAGAACAAGAACGCACGCAACAACAGAAATGACCGTGTCGCTGGAAGAAGTGGAGCCACCCGTGCGCGCCAAGGAGCCAAGTCAGCGCGAGGCTGAGGTATTGCGCCGCAACATTGAGTTGTTTGTGGACGGCGTGATGGACGAGGAGTACTCCCTGGCAGAGCTCCTGAACGAGTCGTTCTCGCTCGAGATGCTGGACCTGCTCTTCAAGCGTATGACCAGTAAGCTGCGTGCGATCCTGTTCTCGCGTGCCAAGTCGGCCGAGCTTGTGCGCATCGCCATGGACGCCTCGCTATCCCGTCACACACGGCTGCTAGCCACGTCGTTCCTCGTGGTCGGGTCCTCGGCTAGCTGCCTCGTGCCCTGTCCACCCGAGGACCATTCGTGCTCGCCCTACTGGGAGACGATCTTTAACGCCATGCAGCGTGAGGCACAGGGTACCATGGGGGCCATGGCGTCGTCCGCCACCGCGTCGTTACCGAGCGGGGATGAGAAGGAGAACGCCGCCAGCTCGGAGAATGGACGCGGGTCGTTGGCTGGTCATGGAGACGACGGCCATGGAGGGAAGCTGAGTGTGGGCGCATGGAGTCCGAGTAGCAGCGGCAATGGGAACGGTCATGGCAGTGTCACCGCGGGCAGCGAGAGCGACGAGACAGCGGCCGTGGCCGAGATGGAAGCTCTGAAAGAACTGATCCAGGTCGAGGTGAAGGATATTGAACAGGATGGCGAGCGCTCACGGGAACGAAGCTTTGTGGAACAGCAGGTGATCCAGGCAGCGGCGGCGGCCTCAACCCACGAAGACGAGATGGAGCGCTCGGGGGCTGTGTCAGAGGCAGACGACGATGACGAAGACGAAGATGAAGCTGCGGATGCCTATGGTGACGAGCAGGAAACAGCGATGGCCAGTGAGGGCGCCACGCGGAAGCCGACGCTGTCGCGGTACAGCACGACCCGCACGGCCGCGGATGAATCGTGTATGTCCGTGTTGAACACACCGTCGTCACCGTCGTCGCCGTCGTCCAGTGTCGAGTTGATGGGGGACGACGATCCAGTAGCATCTGGTATGGTGGGCATCTACAGTGCGGATACGGCCAATTTCTCGTCCCAGATCCTACGGTATTTCGCATTGCGTGGGCAAAAAGGGAGCTGCATCCTGCAGTACATTGCCGCGCATCCGCCGCTGGTGGACTTGTTGCTCAAGAACATTGGCCATGATGACACGCGTACCTTGCTGCTGCACCTCATTTATTCCGACCACTCGGAGGTTGCCATGGACGCACTGTTCACGAGCCGTTTGCTGGGTAAGATGATTGATCGCCTCGTGCTGGCCGGCCCACCCCGCAATGCGTTTGAGCGCGATTCGATTGAGAATACGTTCTTGTTGCTGCGTGAAGTGGTCCACGCGCCGTACCTGACCACACGAGGCGTGGCCATCTCGGCCAAGACCATCCCATTGGACAAGGTGACGGGCCAGGATGAGTACGTCTCCATCTGTGGAGCATCCCGTGAGCAGGCCAATTCAGCGCGACGCAAGTACACGTCTCGCAAGGTGCGTCGCGTCGTGCAGTTGTTTATGACCCAGAACCAACTCCGCCTCGAGCAACTATTTACACAAATGATCAAGGAACTCACGTTCTGGAGTTCGCCACATATCCCCGAAGCGCGCGCTCGTCGTGGCAGCATCTCGAGTGCGAATGCGATTGGATCGCTGTCGCTACTGCACGAGGGCCACCCACGACCGTCGTGCACCACCATGCTCATGCATCTCTTTGAACTCACGGAGACGGTGGATTTTGCCGAAGAGGAGCAACATGCCGCTGCCACACGCGCGGCATTGACATCCTCTCAGTCAGCCACGAGTGCCGGTATTGATTGCCTCAATTTCATGTGCTCCACGCATCTTGTGCGCTCTGGTACGTTGCAGATCTTGAAGAAGCTCCGCAATGAAGTGCAGCAGTGCGAACTCAGTGCCAACTGCATGATGGGGCTACGCATCACTTCACTCCGCACGGATGACGCGAATGAAAGCGTCAACAATGCCGTCGCGAAGAATGACAAGACCAGCGCGAGCAAGGCGACCATGGCTAGTCAGAAGGCAGTCGTGTCGGGCAAACATTCGGTGGGGGCCAACACGACCGGTGTCGTGACAGCGCTTGAAGGCTCATTCGTGCACAGCCAGGGGAATCAGATCACGATCACGCTGGATGAGTTGGAGAGCGTGGAGCGGGACGACTGGCATCCCTACGGGTTTACCATCACGGCGATCAAGCCCAAGCATACAGCAGCAGCGGCAGTGGCGGGGGCAGCACCTGCTGCTGCACAGCGCCGGTATGCTCCGACGCAGGACGCGAGTCGCTCCTCAAGTAAAACGGGAGGCGAGACCGTGCGCACGGTCGAGTATTTGGCCGCGTCATCGGAGAAAGAGCGTGACGATTGGTTGGCTCTCTTGCGGGCGATCCTGAACGGCGACCTGCCTGCACTGGAAGTGTTTTGTAGCGATGACTGGCGCAGCAACATCCGCATCTACCGACGATTGCGCGAGTGCCTCGTGACCTCGATGGAGCGCAAGGGTCATGAAGTGATGGTGTTTTTGCGTCACGTCGTGATCCAGAACACTCGACAGGCATCAGGTTACCATCTCTGGACGATCGTCAAGTTCTTGCATGCCGTGATTGCCAACGAATCCAAGCGCCTGGATCAAATGTTTGCATCCGCGCAGCTCTTGGATGTGTTGCTGGCATGCTACGAGCAGTACCCGTCACTAACGCTCGTATTGGGCGAGATCACGTCGATCGTCATGTTTTGCCTGGGCGATTTCAAGAGCAAACGGTCGCGACGATGCCCCATTATTGAGAAGTTGTTGCTCTCGGAGGCACCGGAAGAGACCACAACATTGCTCAAGCTGCTCACCAGAGCCTTCGTGGATACCGACGGCGGTCGTCAATCTCCCTATGCAGCCACGGACACGCTGGCCAACCTCAAGCTGGTCATGACATCTGTACGTGAATGCTATTTGGAGCCCACTTCGCGGAGTCAAGAGCGCATCCAGGCGCGTCTCAAGGAGGATCCTCAGTGGCAGCGTCTGTTGCTGGCCGTTGAAGAAGAATACACCAAGCACCCCACGCAGTGCATCACGGCGGCAGCCTCGGAGCTTCCGACACCCGATGCCAACACATCTCCCGCGGTGGCCATGGCCTGGTCCCACAATGCTGCTGCCAAGAATGGGAATGTGGCGCCCTCACAACCGGCATTCCAGGACCAGATCATTAGCCACGTCACTCGCCCGTGTTATTTCACTGCGCATGGGTTTGGTTCATCGTTCCTGTTGGGCAATGGCTGTGCCTTTGGGTACATGTTTAAGGAGCGTCAGGGTGGTGCCAAGTGGCAAAAGGTGTTGCTCGTGTACGAGTATGTGTCGTACAAGCTGTGGTACTTTTACCCAAGTGAGGTGGATGAAACCCACGACATCAAGTGGAAATGGATTGTTCCCGTGGGCGTGCGCGGCAGATATACACACGGTCACGACGAGACCCATTCGTCGATCGGACACCACGGACTGTACGTGACGGTGTATGACGACCACCATGGTGGACTCACAGGGCTCACGAATGGATCGAGTAGTCCGAGTCGCCATGTGGAGCAAGCCGTGCATGGCACACGAGAGCTTCATTTCAGTGTCACCAAGCTCGAAGACCGTGATCGCTGGAAAAAGGTACTTCAAGAAGCGGCGGCTACGATCCAGCAGTTGGCCAAGGACTATAGCACCATGTCGAGCAAGCTCAAGAAACCGGACAAGAAAACGGTGACCCACTGCCAGGAGCCAACGTGCCGGCAGCAATTCAAGTTGTATCGCCGCCCGCATTCGTGCAAGCGTTGTGGGCGCTGGTTTTGTGGAAAGTGTTCGCAGCAGCGCATGTCCATCCCAGAGGTGGGGCTCATGCACCCTGTTCGTCACTGTCAGACATGTTTTAATGTGGCTGGTGGGAATGCTGCCGAACTGGAACCACTCAAGCTGTTCCGGAAGAGCTCGACTAATAGCGTGGGTAGTGGGTCTCGCCGCACGAGCGCGGATGTCAGTGAGCATGGCAGTGACGGTGGCAGCGAAAATCTGGGTAGCGGACGAGGCGGTAAGAAGAGTGTCGGCACGAATGACCCGGACGATGGCGCATCGTTCAGCAACCCGGAGCTCTACGAACTGGCGCATGGCCTGCTCTCACCACGTGCGCTGTTGTTGCTGCGACGCCGCATGACGCGCCAGGACTCGATTGATTCTCCAAGGAATTTGCTGCGTGTGGATGAGATGGACGACAATGTCATGGGGGATGCGAGCGAAGGACTGGGGAACAGGCATTTCTTTGGGAATGATTTCCAGGAAGGCGATGACGAGGTGTCACCATGTGTGTCACCTCCGTACGTGTCACCACGCGGGGTTCCGAGCAAACTGGGATAAGCGCGTGGGACGGATGTGGATGACAGAGGGGAGGGAGGAGCGAGTTGTAGATACGAAGTGACAGTGGGCATCGTGGAAATCGGAAGACGGGCCGTGGGCAGCAAGTGGGCACAATTGTCAACGTACCGATCAATTAGAACTAGTAGTAAGTGCAGCAGCCGAGGTACGGTAGTGAGTGTGGCGAGAGGTCCGCGCTCAATAGCAGAACGCGAGACAAACTGAGAAGGAGAGGCAGAGAAAGAAAGAGAGAGAGAGTGCGATGGAGAAAAGCTGTAGTGAAATTGAATGGAGCTTAGTGGAACCTGTGTGGATTGCGTGCTGGGGGGTTGGTCAATGTTTGATTGTGGGCGTGAGGCTGTTATTTTACTACTTGCTCACGATGCGGCATCTTTCCGCTTCTGCATCCGAGCAAGTAGTGAGTCCAGTCTTCTTTGCACGTCATCCGTGCAAGTGCCAACCGTGGTCATAGCTTGCGATTCGGTGAGGAAATCTTCCGATGAAGATGAATGCTTCGTGCGAGGAAGGGTCGTGGCGGTCTCGGATATCTGACTGATATTTGGGATGGGAGGAGTGCATTCCCATGCTTGACGTAGGGCATCAAGCGGTGTTGTGGTGTCGAAACAAGCACGTGGGTGCGGTGGTGGGGGCAGTGGTGACGGGGACGGGGATGGTGACGCCATTGTCGATACTGCCGCGCTGCCAGAGCATGGCTCATCGGCCTCCATGAGATGATCCGACGAAGAGGCAGCTGTGCCGTCAGTCAAGTCTACCCCCGGTACATGGTCACGGAGTATCTGAGTCGAGACGGGCAGTGTGAGTGGCATCTCGCGCTCTTGCTGGGTATCGATTGCCTTCTTTTTATGTTGCTCGATTGCTTCTTCTCGTGTGCGTACAAAGACCGCGATGGCCAGCGTGAGGAACTCGTGGACCTCGAGTCGGTCTCCACCCTCGCCTGCAATGGGTGGTCGCTCTTCGTGGCCACGACTTGAAAGGAACACTCTCACGCTGTGAAGAAACTGGAAGGACAAGAAAGAAACAAGCGTCTGAGTTTGTGTGTTGTGTGTGTGTGCGGTAGGTTCCCTCCCATGCACGATAGATGCTCGCGGCCTGCGTGGAGGAGTCATATTACCTGGAGGTGAGTGTTATCCGACTTGGATGAGCCAAAGACAGCCATCGCGGTGCTCTCCACCTGCGCCAGTGTCATGTATAGAGCACCCGACGCTCGAGGACGCAAGTTTCGCAGGTGTCTTGTTGACTTGAGAGCCTTCGAGGCAGCAAGCGTGGCGGACCCAGTAGCGAAAGGAAGCGTCGAGCCATTCGTGACTACACGCTACACGGTGAGAGGAATGAAACTCAAACGGTCAAGTCAGAGCCCTCACACCTTTAGGGTGCACGCAAGCTGTGGATCATGACTACACACCTGTGCGATGGCTCGTGTATGAAGAAAGAACTCGAGCGTGTCGGCGTCGAATGTGCCGTCCAAGAAACTTGTAAACAGTTCAGCCTCGAGGCGATGTCGCTGTTGGTGAAGCCATTGCATGAGTCCATGTGCGTGGCGCTCCACGAGTGTCTTTAGTCCAAAGCGTGTGGTCAGGTACTGCCTCACGAGCGTCGGGAACGGGTCAGCAGGAAGCAGAACTGGTCGTTCATCTGGTGGGTCCTGTTCTACCCCCACTCGCTCTTCATAGAGCGTGTCGTAGATGTCCCCAAGTAGCCGGAGGGTTTTGCCTTCGTTGGGAGCATCCGCAAAGCTTCCCTGTTGCGCGAGAAACCGCGAACCAAACTGTAGAGTACAGTATTAATATACGCATCAGCAGATAGAGGGGAGCAACGCATTGCGCGTTGCTACCACGAGGAGAACGAATGGAACGCTGTATGCACTGTGTACCTGTTGGATGAGGCGTGAAAATCGCGTGAGTTCGATGGGGATGTGAGAATCCGTCTTGACGCTGTCCGTCATGGAGGCAGGCGGTGTCGTATTTGTCTCGGTCAAGCATCGACGGGATGGATCACATAGATATTTTGACGTGTGTGAGGTTGCATCTATCGAGGAGGCTGCTACAGATGACTGCAGCCGGATGCACGCAACGTAGCGTCCATCTCGCGAGCATCTGGCAAACTAACCAAAACAGGAAACAACCAAGAAACCAAGATAGATGCGGTGTGGCAACTTTTGATGAATGGTAAATAGGCCATCAGCTTGGCGGGATGAGATCGTTTTACACGGTGGGTAGCTACATGCCTTGACGTTGTGCTCGATGAGGAACCGTGTGTACTGCATACGCGCTTGCGGACTCAGCTCGCTGAAGACGACGACATGCGGCGCCTGCGGCATCGTGTCATGTCGACCACTCGCCATATGATAGCGCGCGCTTGCTTTTGACTGAATGACACCGTCCAAGCTGTGTCGCTTCAAGATCACGGATACCGGTACCAAAACCGGTATATTGTTGCCAGAGAGCGAGAGAGCGAGTGCGACGATTGTGTGGCGGATCGATCTTGTGCGGTTTGTGCAATCCCCGCACGCAAGCGCAACATAAGCGCAGACTGCGCACTCGAATCTTTTGGCTCACCTCGTTTTAAGGATTAGTAATTCAGAAAACATTTACTTCCTTTACTATAACCACCAGTCCACTGAAATAATCACTCCCCCATTCGACGCTAAAACCGAGGGAGATCCGACCACTGGGAAAGTTCTTGTGTTGCCGCGGCCACTTCCAGCAGTCACGCGACCATCACTCTGCACTACCTCGTTGCGTTGCCCTGCAGCGAGACTGTGAGACTCGCTGCCGCGGGCGAGAGGAGGAGGAGCTCACCCACTCTGCAATTCGCCGCCCATCCAATCACTCGCTTGCCCCACCCATTTATTACCACCAGCGCTCCACCATGTGCGGGATCGTCGCCATCTTCGCGTCCATGATGAAGGAGAACGAGCTGCGCCAGGCCGCGCTCGAAGCGGGCAAGAAGTACGTTCGTCCCCTGCCGCCCCCTGTGTCCTGCGTCTGCTGCCCCCATATTGGCGTACTGATGTGAGCTCCCTCTGTCTCTTTTGGGTCACGACTCCTACTACGTTGCTGTATATTTAATCACTGTAGAATCCAGCACCGAGGCCCCGACTGGAATGGCATCCGCGTGATCGCGGACAAGGGCATCGCGATTGAGCACGAGCGTCTGGCCATCATCGACCCCGAGTCTGGCGCGCAGCCGCTCGTGAGCAGTGATGCCGCCCAGGCCGTGACCCTGGCCGTGAACGGCGAGATCTACAACCATCGCGAGCTGGCGGCGGGGCTTGCCAAGCCCTATACGTTCTTGACCAAGTCGGATTGCGAGGTGATCATCCCGCTCTACCTCGAGCATGGCGCCGACTTTGTGCACCTGCTTCGTGGCATGTTCTCGTTTGTGCTGTACGACGCTGACAAGGATGTGCTGATCGCGGCGCGCGACCACATGGGCATCACGCCGCTCTACTATGGCTATGGCGCCGATGGGAGTGTATGGTTTGCGTCCGAGATGAAGGCGATCGAGCACGGATGCGTGCGCTTTGACACGTTTCCACCTGGTCACACGTTTAGCTCGCAGACCGAGTCGTTTACGCAATGGTACAACCCCGCGTGGTTTGAACCCAGCCACATGGGCACGGTGCCGCTGGACCTCAAGGTGCTACGGAAAGCCTTTGAGAGTGCAGTCAAGCGCCGCATGATGTCGGACGTGCCCTGGGGCGTGCTGCTGTCGGGTGGATTGGACTCGTCGTTGGTGGCGTCCATTGCCGTGCGAGAAAAGCAAAAGCTGGTTGCCAGTGGTGGTGAGTGGATCAACCGCATCCACTCGTTCACGATTGGATTGGAAAACTCGCCAGACCTCAAGGCCGCCAAGGAAGTCGCGGATTTCCTTGGTACGATTCATCACTCGTACACGTACACGATCCAGGAGGGATTGGATGCCGTCTCGGAGGTGATCAAGCACTTGGAGACGTACGACGTGACGACGGTGCGCGCGTCGACCCCCATGTTCCTCATGTCGCGTAAGATCAAGGCCATGGGCGTCAAGATGGTGCTCTCGGGTGAGGGCGCCGATGAGGTCTTTGGTGGGTACCTGTACTTCCACAAGGCGCCGAACGCCGAGGCGTTCCACCGCGAAACCGTGGACAAGCTGCGTGGTCTGCACCAGTACGATTGCCTGCGCGCGAACAAGTCGACCAGCGCATGGGGGTTGGAGGCTCGCGTGCCGTTCTTGGATGCCGATTTCCTGGAGGTGGCGATGAACATTGACTCGAAGGAAAAGATGATTGACGCGAAGAATGGCCGCATGGAGAAGTACATTATCCGCAAGGCCTTTGATGATGCCGAGAAGCCGTACCTGCCTGCACACATTCTTTGGCGTCAGAAGGAGCAATTCTCGGATGGCGTCGGCTACGGTTGGATCGACTCGTTGAAGGACTGGGCCGAGCGCGAGGTGACGGAGCGCCAGATGAAGCATGCTGCGCGGTTGTTCCCGTACAACACCCCGCAGACCAAGGAGGCATACCTGTACCGCAGCATTTTCAACAAACACTTTGAGAAGGAGGTTGCCGCTCAGACAGTGCCCGGTGGACCCAGCATTGCGTGCAGCACGGCTGCGGCAATCGAGTGGGATGCAGCGTTCAAGAGCATGGCCGACCCGTCGGGACGAGCCATCTCGGGTGTTCACGTCGAAGCCTATAGTCAGAAACAATAGAGTAGATCGCGACTGTGCGATGCACCCTCACGATGCGTGGTGCGTGGTTGACCTAGGTAGTGACACGATTACGACTCACAACATGAAATGAAGATGATGGTGTACAATGTTGACAGGATGAATTCGTTTTGGTGGTTATGGAGAAATTAGGGGAGGCTGGACGATTGACCCGGATGCGATGCTGGTACAACGACAAGTCAGATAAAATGAATTGTGCAAGCAAAACGGATGAGCGTACAGGTCTTTCGGAAGGTTTGTGAGAATTTGATCGCCCCTTGCATCAAGTCAAAATGGCTAATTATACCCGACGCTGTGTCCGCGCATTTCATTTAAAGGAAAAGCCTCGCCAAACAGGCTTCAAGTCTTTAAACGCATTGCATCCGTCAAGGAACAGCGCGGACCACCATCTGTAGGCAAAACGGTGAGTACAGAAGCCGGAACGGGGGGTGGTATGGAAGAACCGGCAGTGGATGACAGCGATTTCGATTCGCGGTGGGAAGAATCCGACAACAATAGTATCAACACACGAAGCCAAGGCAAGCTGGTGAACGGCAGTGGCAACGGGATGGAGTCATCGACTGGTGGATTGCTAACGCTGCCTCGTTTGGGGCCTCCACCGCCCGCACCTCCCCCACAACAAGAAGGATTGAACCAGCACAGCTACCGGGAAAGTGACCCCAGGAAGAGCAAGCTCAAGGCTCCATCGCAGCGCGCTCAACTGATTCCGAGTAGTAATTATGCGCTGCCAAAATTGAGCAGCCATGAGAAAGCTGCGACTGGATCATTGCTCAAGCTGCCGACGCTCATCAAGCCGAGTAGACCGACCATCCTGGCAGCTGACAATCAACGAGAGCCCACAGAAGAAGACAAGAACGGTCAAGGAAGCCGAAGTGCCAGTCGTGGCGGTTCCAAAGGACCACGTGGAGCTGTGGACAAGCACCGAGATTTCATTAAAGTATTGGAGGACCAAAAGCGAAAAGAAAAGGAAGAACTGGCACGACAAGAATCCCGACGGCGCAAGATTCAGCAAAAGCTCGCAAACAAGATACTAAATGATGCTGCACAGGCAAGATTGAAGCAAGAGCAAGACGAGGATCAAGAAATTCCGGAAGATGTGCCCACCACAGAGCCAACTAACTTGAGTGAGGGCAAAGCAGCTCGTGGTAACAGTGGCGAGCGTGGCGATAATGAGAAAGAAGAAGAAATCTCGGAAGAGGAGAAAATGCGAAAGAAGAAAGAGAAGGTCAAGCGCCAGAAGAAACTCCTCAAGAAGCAGCAGGCACTATTGGAGCAATTGGAGGTGAAAAGGAGAGAGAAGCAGGAAGAGGAAGAATTGGCGCGCGAGCGGGAACGCAAGCGGCAGGAGAAGGTGAAGAAGACAGTGCTGGACTTAATCCACTTCAGACCGGAGGAAGTGCCCGAAGAACTTGTCGCGGAGCAATCGGATAGTGACCAAACGGAGGCACCCGTGGAAACAAGCGTGGCTGACTATAGCGAAGACGATGAGGCAGAAGGGAATGCGACACCCGTGGTCAACACACAGCCCGGCGCACCTGGATCTCCCCAGCGTCATGTTGGTCCCCCAGAAGCGGCCGCATTCCCCGCAGCGGGCAGGGGGATTGCAGCCGTTCGTCAACGGAAAGAAAAGAAAGCGACAGCAGCAACTGCTGCTGCCACGCCACCCACGGACCAAGAAGAAACCGCAGAAGATAAACAGCGCGCAAAGGAGCAGCGTGACGCCATTTACAAGAAACAACAAGAGTATCTGCAGCGATTAGCAGACCAGCGTCGACAAAAGGAACAAGATGAGGAGGATGCACGCTCACTGCAGGAGAAGCGAAAGAAACGCGTTCAACAAAAAGCACAACTTCGTTTACAGGAGGCTGCGGCGCGCACGCAGCAGCAACGCAAGGAAGAGGAGCAAGCGCAAGCAGAAGCGGATGAGGTCGCTGCCGCTGAGAAGAAGGTAGTGACCGTTGACGTGGATGCCATGGTGGCTCGGCTGAGCAAGCTCAAGGAAAAAGATGCCCAGGTGATTCCGGAGGCGCGTGATTTTGCATCCTGGAAGAAGCGCCACGGTGTGCGCAGTGACCAGAAAGTGTTTTGCATGACCGGCTGGTATCCTGTGATTCGCGACGAACTCGAGAAACGTGGGTGGTTTTTCAATCAGGAACGCAGCTCCCCGTTCTTTGACTTGAAATGGTCCCTCAAAAGTGACGACCTCAAGGGCTTTAAACTTGAAAAAGATCAGTACGTGAACCATTTCTTTCAGAACACGGCGATCACCACCAAGGTCGGCTTGCTTCACACGCTGCGCCACCTCACGTGGCATCAAAGCGTCGATGTCGATACAGTATTCCCACGCGCATATGATCTCAATGAGCCACGTGACATGGACGACTTCGTGATGGATTTCCGCTACACGTTTGCGGAAGGTGTGCTCAAGCGGGTGGCTCGCATGGCGTTGCAGGCGGCGCGCTCCGGTGCGCTACTTCGGGTAAATGCGGCATTTGCTGACGTGTTGTCGTCGATTGCCCGCAAAAAGCTGCGAAGCAAGCGGATGTGGGCGACTTCCGGTGTTGGTGATGCGGATGGCGATGGCGGCGAGGGTGAGGCACTTGATCCAATGGAGGATAGTGTGGATGAACAGGGGACGGCGGGCATGGATGATCTCGTTACGGACCTTGAATGGGAGGTACTTAGTACGTGCCAAGTCGATGCACCAGGCAAATTACGCGCATCTTTAGTGTACAAGAAGCGCGTGGTGGTTGACGATCGCAACGACGGTGGCGGAGACGCCGCAGGAGTGAACCCGACCGTGGATACAGTGACCTCGGCGGTGGAAAAAAAGCAGCAGCGCCGCGTGGAGCGCATGCGCATGGACGCGTTTACCTCTGAAAAGGCACGGCTCGCTGAGTTGTTGACACGCATGGAGCCATTGAAGGGGAACACTGGTGTGGGCGCCACACTGGTGGCGCTCACCAAGGCACTGGCGCTGGCCTGTCCACAGTTCCACTTGAATGGAGGTGGCGACTGGGATGCCGTGCTCGACCAACGTGAGGTTCCGGCGCCCAGCGAGAACGTGTGGATCGTCAAGCCTGCTGGTATGTCCCGCGGTCGCGGCATTCGTGTGTTCAATGATCTGGCCGCGCTTTTGGCGTATGCGGACGTGGAAAACCACAAGGAATGCCAATGGGTGGCGCAAAAGTATATGGAAAACCCGCTACTGATCTGCTCGCGCAAGTTTGACATTCGTCAATGGGTGCTGGTCACGAGTTGGGACCCACTAACCGTGTGGTTCAATCTGGATTGCTACCTGCGGTTCTCGTCGGCCGAGTACACGACTCATGACCTCACGGATCAATACGTGCACCTGACCAATAACTCGATTCAAAAGTACTCGGACAAGTTCCATGAGGTGTATACCACGGCCGACGGGGGCTGCCACGTGGAAGTGGAGGGCAACATGCTGCACTCTGACGCCTTTGCGGATCATTTGCAAGCGCGGTTTGGGCGTGGGGATGTGTTTCGCGAGCACATGCAGCCAGCCATGCAGACCATGATTGTGCAGTCGCTGCAGTGTGCGCAGGATGCCGTGCAGCACCGCAAGAATTCGTGTGAGCTCTATGGCTACGATTTTATGGTGGATGCTACCCTGCGTCCATGGCTGATTGAAGTGAACTCGTCCCCGGCGTGTGACTACAGCACGCCGACGGCGGAGCGGTACGTTCAGTCGGGATTGCAGGGCATTGTGCAGATCATTGTGGACCACCGCGAGTTTGAGCAGCACCATCAAAGAAAGCAGCGTGGCGGTGGCGGTGGCAGTCGTAGTGGCAGGGACGGAGATGCGAGTGATGAGCCACCTACCGGTCGTTGGCGCCGAATTCATCGTGGAGAGTACATTGGCCAACCAGTGACTTCATTCGGTGCAGACTTTCAAGTCCAGGGCCTCAAGGTGCAGAAGACACGAGGTGAACGTGCGGCAAGAGCAGCAGCCGCAGCCGCAGCAGCGAAAGCTGTGACGACCGTCGAAGAACAGGCATTGGCTGAACAGGAGGGCGATGACGAAGAAGATGGAGAACCCAATGATCATTGCGCACAGGGGCAGGATGGAAATGAGCTGGGCGAACAGGATGATCTGGAAGAACAGGGAGAGCAGTGTGACCAGGGGGACCAGGACGAGCACGAGGATGATCCGGAAGAGCTGGATGATCAAAATGATCGAGGTGACCCCGACCAACGGGAGATGAATGGTGATACACGACAGGGAGACCGTGAGGAGGACTGCCGGCACAGTGCCCGTGACCTGGATGGAGCTGATGAAAACACGGCGAACAATACAGCAACTCGCAGTGGGCCATTGGAAACGGCGTATACAGTGGATCCAGAACCAGATCCGATTGCAATACATGGTGACGGCCATGCATCAGACGAAGATAGCTTCGCACATCAGTCGGAAACAGCGGAACACATCCAGGGAACAGAGGAACCTGAGAGCGCCTACTCAGAAACTGATCCGCTGTTATAGTGTAGCAAAGGTCGTCGTGACCAGCATTGGCAACGCGTTGGCTTGCTGTGGTTAGTGACGATTCAATACAATCTAAGTGCTGAGTTTTCCAGGTTTTCCAGTTAACGTTTCGGTGTTATATTGGCTGGTGTAAGGTACATGTGGTATACCGTGCAGCGTTGGTGACAGGCATTTTCCCAGCACTTCATCACAAAGATGTCGCCACTGGAGCTTTACCACTTGTCAGTGACAAATTATTGTCGATTTCCCGGGAACAAAATTTGCTGTTTGTCTGGTCAGCAAGCATTGCAATACGCTACACGGTACTGTTCATTTCCGCACCATCCGTTTTCGCTGATGGCCGTCTCCTCTGCAAAACGGGAAGCAAACGAAGGCGGAGATAAAATGTGAATCACAACAAAAGCGGAGATGAAGTGTTTGATTCAATCACACACTTCATCTCTGCCTTCGTTTTTTTGTTTGTTTCCGTTTGGCAGAGGACTTGACTCAAGCTCGCTTCGCACAGTACAGTTTCGCATTTAGGACCCAGGTATTACAAAATAACCTTCATATTGTGATACTTCAATATCTTGATGGAGATGGGCAAGAGTATTGATCTATTACGCAAAGGGGACACGATTTTGATTTCTTGATTGTAGGGAACCCGCCAACACGCCGGTCGTGGATATGGAGCCGCGTGCGAGTGGGGCGGAGCTCATTTTTCCCAGTTATCCGTGGCGAGCATATACATGCGTGGCCGAAGGCAAACTTCCTCGTAGATCGATCCTGAACGTAGACCTGTAATAACTCAACTCAATAGATTTCCTGCGTACAGTACGTGAATGTCCACATCTCGTATCCACTTTCAAATCCGATAAATCGGAGGGGGTCCTAAATGCGAAACGATCTGTATGAAGCGAGCTGTTCTCATGCAGGACAGGCCATGGTCGATACAGACAGACGGAATGGCTGATATGGTACAGCTACGTGTATTGCTCGCTTCACTCCTGGTGTTGTAGGCAACACCAGGAGTGAAGCGAGCAATTTTTGGGAACCTTTGGAGCTTTTGAAGTGATCAAACGACTTTGGTACAAGCAGGTTTTAGGCATTCTTTACTCCCAAATCCAAAGCACCACTGTTGTTGGCGCCTTTGCATACCAAGGTAATGTTACTGTAAATGGGCTGACTGGTTCGTTCAAACTTACAAAACCAGTCAGTGAAAGTCGTGTCCGTTTCATGCTGCAACTCAAGCAGTGCCACGTAATTCGGAACGTGGCGACAGAAAGTGAGTGAGTTGCAATTTGCAACTCCACTCACTTGGCAACTTCCAATTGCTTACCTGATTGTTGCTGACTCGAATAGCGGTCGCACAGTACAGTATCCAGCGTTTCACACGATCAATGTACCAAACACACAACAGTCGTGTCCTCTGTACATACCATGGTACTGGTGCCTAATATTGTACTGACCTATGTACCAAGCCATGTGAGACTCAAGATGCCCGGATTTCTTGCTGGATACTAATGATGCCCATCATCTACCAGTGTCAAGATCCAGAGAACGGCCCGACGTGGCGACTGTGCTGCTGCCTGTACCCACTGTCTAAGCCAGTGGGTCCCGTGAGAATCACCTCTCACTCCCCAGCCATTTGAGAATTGAATTGAGCAACCAGACCACCTCACTCTCGCCTTGCTTGGTCAGCCCAACCACGACTGGTGTCAAATTCTGCGTGTACGCTAGACGACCATGCAGTGGCAATGGCTTCGAATGCTGAGCCTACTGCTGGTATTACTGGCACGACGCACTGCGGTCAATGAAGCGGCGACCATGGTCAGTGACTACGAGTGCTCAGCGGGGGACCCCGTGACCCTGACCAAGGCGTCGGATGACTCGGCCGTGGTGATGGACAGCAGCTGCAGGCCCACGACGCTCGTGGTGGAGACGCTGGAAGACACGGGTCGGACGCTGTCCGCCGTATCGGAAGGCATTCAGCGGGTGATCAGTATCCCAGACGTGGAGACTCTGGACCTTACGTCCAATGCCGTCACGGAGATGGTCGATCTTTCCGAGATGGCTCCATCGCTCACGAGATTGGTGCTGTCCGAGAACGACATTGTCTCACTGAACGAGCTCACGTTCCCGTCGGGGCTGATCGACCTGTACGTCGGGTTACATTCTGTCCCAGGGTCTTTGAGGCGGCACCATTGGATTGTTGATTATTGAGTGTTGATTCTTGATTCTTGACACATGCTATTAGAGTGTTGCAATGGAATTTATTGACCGCTCTGCCAGAGGTGGAGGCGTTCAAGAATCTCCGGAAAATGTACGACCAACGCAGACGACGCTCGGCTGTTGTATTGAACTGGCTACGCGGTTTCTTACTCTCCTTTCCTCCTCTTCTCGCTTGCTGTGATTGTTGGTATTGCCTTGTCAACAGTGACGTTGCGTACAACACGATACCATCGTTCAACGACATTGTGCTTCCACCCGCAGTCGAAATCATGTACGTCGCTGCTTTTTGTTGGTTTGTTTGTCCTCCAACCCACTCACTTTTCAACTCTCCTTCCTTCCTTTCATAATAATTCACGCAGCAACCTAAGCTACAATCACCTGTCGTCCTTTGATGGATTCCATCTGCCGACCACCGCGACCGATCTCTTTCTTGGTGGGAACAAGTTCACGTCACTCAAGGATTTACGAATCAAGCCCAACATCCCGCTGGTGACACTGTTCCTGCATGACCTGGATCTCCTGACCCTCGAAGGCGCCGAGTTCCCCGACACCGTGACCTCGTTGTCGCTCGCCAACTGCAAGCTCACGTCCATCGACGTCTCCTTATTGCCCCCCAAGCTCTTCCAATTGGGCATTGAAGGCAACATTCTCACGACGCTCCCGCTGCCGCTCCCCACGGGGCTGATCTTCTTCTCCGTCGTGGAGAACCGCCTGGCCTCACTCTCCGGTATCCAGTTCCCCAACGCGATCACTGAGCTTGATTTCACGGGCAACCCGATCACCAACGTCACGGCGGTCTCGTTCCCGTCATCGCTCAAGAGCCTCGTGTTCGACCCTACGCCCATTACCAAGTTTGAACTCTCGCGCACGGATCTGGCTCGCTTCCAAGAGCTGGACCAGCTCTCCTTCATGGTGACCCAGAAAGCCTGCACCAATCCAGACGCCACGCTCGTCGCATCGCGCCAGTCGGATACGATGCTCTGCGTGCTACCCGATAATGACTTTACCGACGTGTATGATGTGGTGGGCAACGACTCCACCACCGCCACTGCCAGCAGTCACACAGGTGGTGGTGGTGGCGGTAGCAGCGCTTTGCAGGAAGGTACACCACCATCTTCTACCTCGTCCACGCTGCTGGTAATTGTACTCAGCGTTGGTGGAGCGTTGGCCGTCTTGGCGCTTTCGCTGTTCGTTCTGAGATCGCGATCGTGGCTCGGCTGCTGGAGTGGTGGCCGTACCGAGTCGAACGACTCGATGGCCTACAAAACGGCCACCTCCATGCTCACGACCCCCAGTGACGGGTCGTACGCGGTGGACTCGCTGCTGCAGGATGACGTATTGCTTCGCCATCGCCTGGACGAGGGTCAGGTCCACGAGTATCAGGTCTTGGGCGTGGGTGCATATGGGCAGGTCCACCTGGCCAAGTACGGCTCTCGATCCGTGGTGGTCAAGCGCCTCAAGGCTCGGATTTCCAGCCGCATGGAGATTCAGCAGTTTATCGGCGAGATCA
>JAADWT010000453.1:0-20464 GCA_023336285.1 Pythium grandisporangium
GCAAGAATGGCAATGGCAATGGCAATGGGCAATGGCAATGGGCAATGCCAATGGCGCGTCAATTGGCTTTGGCTGTTGGCGCTCGAAATGCGCGTGGGAGATTTTTTTGAACCGAAAGGGTATGATACCGGTATACTGAAGCTAGTATAAAAAACCGAGCTCCTGTATCAGGTTTACCAGGAACCGAAAGGCCGCGGAGGGAAGGGCCACTAATAGAGGTTCAAACGACACGCACCCGTCGCGGGTGCATGTATGCGAGGATGGAGGATGGAGGATGGAGAATGGATACCATTGAACTAATAACGTATCTAATAGACACTGCAGCTATCTGCGTCTCCTTTGTCCCCACGTCAACTGGATACGCGGATGGCGGAATCACATGGCCGCCGTGCCGCGCGCGCGTAACCGCTTCCAGGCGTTCTCACGCACAGCCGCCTGCAGCAGGTCGTAGATCTGGTTGCAGCCGTCCATGGCCACGTTCATGAGGCTTTCAAACATCTCGAGCGGCAATTTGCACTCCATCTGCAGCAGATTCAGCTTTTGCGTGCGTGGATTGAGCGCAATCACGACCTGCGGGCCGCGCGCCGTCTCCTCCGTATAGTTGAGATCTACCCATCGCACTCCGATCGAGAGAGAGACATACGTCACCATCACAATCACTCCAAAGTGCACTATCAAATAGCAAAAACGCTACTGACCAAAACAAAACAAAAGCCACAAACGTACCGCAGAGCAGCGTTTGCTGCAGATAACCCGCGGAGGACGCGACGACAAAGTCGTTGAGCGCGATGCCCGCGTCGATCAGCGCGAGCGTGACGGCGTTGATACTGGCGGCCGTCTCGCCGCCGTCGGCGTGAAGCACCTGCACAAACACGTCGATCTGCGAGCGCGGGTAGAGGTGCGTCTGGATGCAGGCCTCGAAGATCTGCTTGAGTGCGAGCGAGTGCTCCATCTTGCGGCGGTCACCGCTGCGCTGCGGCTTGCGCTCCGAGGTCGCGAACGGCGCCTGCGTGTATTCGCACTGCACGACGGCGCGCGGCTGCGTATTGCTGGCGGCATTGCCCGAGCCCGTGCCGGCTGAGGCCACGCTGCCCGCGGCCGAGGCCGTGGCCATGGTCTGCATCTCACGCGGCCCGTACACCACGGCCATCACCTTGGTGTTGCCCTGCTCGTAGTAGGCCGAGCCATCCACGCGCTGGAACAGGCCCATGCGCGTGCGCAGGCGCCGCACTTCGTCGCTGCGACGCCCATCAACACGCAAGCCGGCCACGGAGATGAACTCGCCGCTGGCCGCGCCGCCCGTGAGCACACTCGGTGCTGCCGCCTTGGTCGCCATGCTCCAGCGAGGTGACGGTGGATGGAATTGGCGTGGGCGTGATGGACTCTAGGCTTTGCTGTTTGGTTGGTGCTTTGCTGCCCAGCGATGAATTAGCCTTACGGGCAGGGAAAACTTAGCTTAGCCCACGTTTCGCGTGATTCAGTGATTAGCTTTCGTGGAACAGTGGTGTGGTTTGTGGTTGGGAATGATGGTCGCTGGGGCTCATGGTGGGTGGTGGTTCGGTTGTTTGCGGCATTTCTCCAGAACCCTCGTCATCGCCGAACGAGGAGGGCATTCGCACGTGACAAGCATGGCGCTCGTGACCTCGCAGATGCGCCGCGTGCTGCGCCGCAACGGCGCCATCGCTGCCTCCACGCCGCGCGTGCTGCATGGGCTACCTTCAATGGCCATGGGCCAGGACGAGGCGCGCGAGGAGACGCCCTTGGCGCGGTTCCAGGCACTGAGCCATGCGCGCACGCCCTCGGCCATCCGCCAGTTCCATGCCACGCCGCAGCGCGAGAACGCGCTCGTGTTCGGCAGTCTGGGTATCGCCACGGCGGCACTGGGCGCCAAATACGTCATTCAGGTGAGTGCAGCAGGTGATGCAATCCTTCCTCCCCGCCGTTCGTCGTCGATGGGGTTCGCACATGCTCACGGACAATGTGTGAAATGAATGTATATGCGATCTCTTTGGTGTCATTTCGATACGATGGCGCCGCCACACATATGGATTTAATGCGTGGCCCTTAGGCGTGGGAGGCCTACCGCGCGCGCCCCAAGAGCGAGCAGGTGAGCTCGTGGAAGTACCGTAATTTCTACGACGGCCCGTTTGAGGAGAAGATGACGCGGCGAGAGGCGGCGCTGATCCTTGGCGTCCGCGAGAGCGCGTCCGAGGAGCGCGTCCGCAACGCGCACCGCAAGCTGTTGATCCTCAATCACCCGGACACGGGCGGATCCACGTTTATCGCCACCAAGATCAACCAGGCCAAGGAGCTCTTGCTCTCGGGACAGAAGTAGAGAGATTGCCGCCGCCACCACCGCCTCAGGTGGAAGGGCTCGGATTACTTGCTCGTCCGTCTCTAAACTAGAATGTGCTTTTGTTTTGCTTTTTTATGTTGTGGGTTTTGACTTTGTCTCGTGTGTTTGGGCAAATTGTGAGGGGGGGAATTCGCATTTTAGCTGCATGTGTATGTATGATCTCGTGGTTTTGCTTGCTGTCTTAGTCACGAGATCGCGGGCACTACGACGATACGACTCTGCCGGAGGCTGCCATGGAGTTGGACGCTGGCGGTGGTGCTGTTGTTCCTGATGCGGATGCTATTAGTGTCGGATTCCTAGTTCCTGGCTGCAGGAATGTCGACGCAGCAGAGGCAGAGGCAGTGGCGACAACAGCGAGAGGCGGTGGTGGTGGTGGTGCATGGAGTATTGCTGGTGCCAACGCTGCGGTGGCCACGTTGATCCCGCCAGCTGCCGCAGTGACCGACATTGTTCGTCCACCTGCCGGTCCACGCCTGCCCTGCACTTGCTGGTGCACGAGCAAGAGGTTGTCCATACGTGGGAACGAGAAGCAAACCTTTGAGCGCATGAGCTCCACGAGAATGGCAAAGCTCTTTTCAAATTCGACTTGAAGTGGCGACAAATTAAAGTCATCGTCCAGCGCAGAGCTTGTGGTGATCGAGATGGGGATGGCTGCGAGCAATTGGTCCGAGGAGGACGACGAGGACGGCAGCTTGGTAGCTCCGCCGATGCCTGCCGGCCCGGCGCCTGCTGCTGTCACGCTTGAGGGTGTATTGTCGCCGCCAAAGAAACTACTGCCAGTAGAAGACGAGAGGGTCTGTGGTGGGAGTGTTCGACGATACGCGGCACGGCTGATCAAAAGGCATGTCCAGCAGAGTGTGATAAAGCGAACGAGTAATTCTGCCAGTTCTCGACGCTTTTGCATGGCTTGCTCACTGTCCATGCGATTCCCCGTGACATCCAGAAGAGCGACGAGTCGGTCATCGTGTGTGGGCCCAGTGTGCTCCGCTGAGGCCACCAAAAAGGCGTCAATCACTTCGGGGATTCCGCCGTGGACATGTGTGTCGACGCTCCCCTTGAGGACCAGGGTCAAGGTCTTGAGGTCGGTGCAATCACTCGCCTCTTTGTCGATTTCATCTTCGAGCAGTTTGCATCGCTTTCGAATGTCGTCCATGGAATTGTCGATGGGGCAGCGCAGCTCTTCGTGGCGTGAGGTCACCACCTGCCTCACAGTCACATAGGGGAACGGATGCTCTGTGTGCAAATACGTGACTCGCTTCATTTGCTCCGACGTCTTGCCGTAACTCGAGTTCCCCACCGTATACGGTGTGGAAAAGCTCAGCGTTGTCCCTATTCGTTGCTGGTCAAACTGTCCTGCAGCTGCTGCAACCCGCTCAAGACTTGTGATACGCATAAAGATCACATTCGGCTGGTCGTTGAAGGCGGGGAACGGTTTTGATTCGGGTACGACATCCACACGTTCGCAGTGCGGGTATCGAGCGCGCAGGGCCGCATTCATTTCCCCCACGAAATCTCCGAGTGAAACGAATTTGTTTCGTTTGTAAATGTACTCGTTCCTGGAAACTCTCCAGGGCACACAATCGCCTACGTAGACGACGCGGTAAAAGACATACATCCCACGGGCGTGCTCACTTTGGCTAGCCAGTAAGCGTGTGACGGTGACATCCAGGCGACGAAGCACATCTTGATACTCCGTGAAGCGTTGACTGGTGCGTAGGGAAACCAGCAATCGCTCGCTGATGTCAATCATCCGTTCGTACCAGCCAGCTCGCTCAGCAAGCTCGTGTGCAGCTCGAAGCTCCTGAATTTCCCAGTCAAATGCATGCTCACGTCCGGTCGCGGTCGAATCAGAGCGTGATACGGTCTCCTTAAACTTGAGAATCTCGAGCTTACAGCACGATGCCTCTGCAAACTGCTTCCGAGAGACATGCAGCTGTAATAGTGCGGTCATCCACTGTGTCTTCACCTCCAATAGCCAAAGCGGAGACAACGAGCGGCTGATGCGATGGAGTCCATCTTCTATTACTTCATTGTCGCGAGCGTCGTCGGGGTGAGCCATGGCCTCTTGCCACATTTCAAATACCTTGATCTGTGTGGTAAGGCCGTTCAAGAAATCTGCGAATTGGATCTCAAAGTTGTCTGTGGTCCGGTCATCTGCAAATGAATAATGACGCCATAACTCAACGGCCCCGCGGAGAGCTTCGGGTGGAATAGATGGTGGCAGTGGTGAAAAGAAATTTGCACAAAAAACCTTGAGGATTGGACGGTTGATGAGCAAAAAGCTACCGGTTTGTTCGTAGCAAACCAAGATCAGTTTACACAACAACGTGGCGACAAGATTGCGCACGCTGGATAGCCTCGCCGTGGCGGACAAGGAGACAAGCAAATAGATCCGACTTTGGTCATGAACCAATGGCAATCCTGCGATACGGGTCGCGAACAGCGCCCTCTGGAAGCGCATTAAGAATGACTGCAAGTGGCGAAACAATTCGGCAAGGAAGCAGCCTTCGTCGCTGTCACTGTCTTCGTCAACGTTCTCGTTTCTTTGCCCTTCAGCGCTGGTACATAAGCATTCGATCGCACTTGCTCGCTTCATGAGAAGAAAGTAAATGTCGACAACTGAACCGAGGAGTGAAAATGCCTCGTCTATTGTGACATTGCCGTTGCATGCTGCGCTATTCGTGCGGTAGTCAAGCGGCGCCTCGATGATTCGGATGATCCATTCAAACTGATCCACAGCTGTCCGAAGCGCCCGAAGGGCTGTTTCGGCAATTATTCGATGTAAATTGCTCAAATTCGACTCGAAGCATGTTCCATCTTCATCCTCCTCTTTCTCCGGTCCTACGCTTACTGCGGACCCGCGTCTTTGACCAGAGCTACTTACACTGTGACTGGGGCTGGATATCGTATGTCTTGTATTGCAAGTCGAGTTCTGAGACGTCCTGCGCTGAGTTGTTGCGTAATTTTTGCCCCAGTTGCGAGGTAATGATTTTTGACCCGATGGCCGTGATGGTGTCGTCGCTGGAGACGCCATCGAAAACGAAAATGATCCGGATCCACCCATTCCTCGACCTACCGGACTCTTACTGCCGCCATTGGTGGATGCACGGACAGCGGCTGAAACAACGTCAAGACAGAGGCTTCCCGCCCGAAGTTCTCGATGGTGGCTCTGTCGGTGTTTGAGGTGATTCTCAATATCCAACAGCGATAGTCGCCGCTCTTGTGGAACAATATCCGGAGATAGCAAGAAATGTGAAGATGGGAGCATGCTTTCATCCACGAGAAATACTTCAATGAGTTGTCGCACGAGCGACAGACAAGCATGAACTCGCACTTCGTCGTATGCTGTCTTTTGATCCGGTCGGTCTGCCGGGCTAAGCACGTGCTGTGATTTCTGCTGAACGATGCTGGGGCAGCGTTGATCGCGAGTATGCGTCTTCGTCTACTCGCAACAAGAAAAATACAAACAACCATGAGCGTTAGCTACACACAATACGCCAAAATGCTTAGCCACTTGACTCTCACACCTCATCGACGAATTTCCGATAGCGCATCAGGGCTGCAGTGGGGCTAAGCGGGAGTTGACTGTTTTGGCTGGTTGACTCTATCGCATTACTGAACGAACTTTGGCGAAAGTACCACGTGAGGTATGGCAATGAAACGCTACTCAGAAGATGCCCGACACAGATGAGCAGTTCCTTCCGAAACTCTTGTGATCGCTCGGTCTCATTGGATTCTGAGCCTTCTATTGAATCGCTCACAGAAAGCAGCTTTCCGTCAGTGGCGAAGCGGGCAATGCTCGGGATCATCGGAAAATACATGAGCGCCATCAACTCCTGCTGCTCTGTGGTTTGGTGGTGCGGGTTGTACGCTTGGTTAACAAACATACGCCGAAGCAGACGCAATGCCTCGGACCGAATCCGATCTTCTGCTTCCTCGTCCACCACGTGGAGAAGCCTCTCAAAAATCAGTCTCGCAAGCCATGCACCGCGTCGACTGTGGTTCTTGGATGTGGACTTGAATCCGTTTACCATCGCGAAGAACTCGAAATCCATGAGGATATTTAGAAACGGGAAAAGGATGTGCACTGTCACATTGACATCGCTCTGGGTTTGGTAAGTCCACTCAAGGGAGAACTTAATAATGCGAATTGGAAGGGTGCTGGTCGAAACAAGAAATAGACCTCGGCAGAAGTAGGCAATGCTGTGATTCACTTCCTTTTGCAGTAGCAAACCGCTTGATGCGTTCGTGGTGCTACGAATGAGATCATGGAGAAGCTCTTCGATTAAAATATCATCGTCAGGCACCAACCGAGCAGGAAGAGGGACCTTGGCTGATGATTTCCCTTCCTGACATGTGGCTGTCATCGCCATTGACTTTAGGATCAACTGGAGGAGCACGTGAGAATAAGTCAAGGAACGCCGCCTTGCTTCTATGATCTCTTCAGTCGGAGAGGTGTCTTTCATCACCTTTAGCCACTCCCTAGCCACTGCTTGCACCACGGATCGCGGATGCACATTCGTAGCCGTTTGCTCTTTCGAAGTAGCATGCGCTCTCAACTCGCATTGCTCAATCGCGTGCTCGTCAAAGACGAAATAGACAAATTGATTTAAAATTTGGTTCACTTCATGTGTGTTTGACATTCGATGCGGAGTCCAGCTTGCCTTCTCGAGGACAATTAGCAACGCGCGGAAGGAAGCCCATCTCACGAGTTCGTGTCCAAATCGCATGTACGTCAAGATGAAGCGTACGATGGGCAAAAAGAAGTGGCGCACAGTGATCGTGTTGGCATGTCGAAGACTGCATAGGCGATCCACTACTTGTTCAACGGTCACGACTTGAAAATTCGGAAGAATATTAGACTGGAATGGCGCGAGAAAAGCAGCGACAGTACTATCTTGGCTTTTCATGGATGAAAGCGCCCGAATTCGGCATGTAAACGATGTCTTGGTTTGATCAAGATAAAGATCGCGTGCGTCGTCAACGTAGCCTGACGGCAGAGAAATCGATCCTCCGCCAGTAGAATTCTTGGCCATTGGTGGTGTTAAAATAATATTCATCGTGAACGTGCTGTCCGGAAGAAGAGTGCCATCGCGCAGGAGAATTGGAAGCACAGCGTAGCCTACAAGCTCCTGTTGGGGTTGGTCCGGGAGAAGCTTTTTACAGTGAACGTGGTAAAAGCTGAATAATACGTGGTGTTCCATTGTTAGTCGCTCCGGGACGCTCATCTTCATCTCTGTTTCAAACTGCGGGTTCTTCTGATGGTAGTTGACGTGGCTATAGGCCGCCGAAGATATTTCTTGATCAGGTCCATAAAAGGCGTTCATGGCAGAATTCAGTGTCTCAATATTGTCGACCGCAGATATGTGCTTCACCTCTTTTTGCAGTAGCTGTGCACGCACAGCAACATTCCGAAACTGAAACTTCTCCACGTGAATCGGGTACATGTAAATTGCATTGATGTACGACACAACGATCGGTCCACTTCCGTGATGCCCGAAGACTGACATGGCTAATGGGTGACAGAACGGCTGTACTTCTCGGCACGCGACGCAAGGCAGCTCCGCTTCGGCATTGCTGCTTTCACTGGTAGATTCCGGTTGATTGGTTTTGGTTGTGGACGTCTTTCTCACCGAGAACGGGTCGTGGACCTTTAGAATTCGAGTCGGCTGTAGCTTCATCGAAACACTCATCATCGTCGCCTCGGTCTGAAATTTTGACTCTTCAAGTCGATGTTCATCCAAGCGTTCAATTTCAAGCTCACACACTGACGGAATCACTTTTTCTTTCAGTGTTCCTTTCACTGCATCCGCGATCAGTAAAAGTCTCTGGTCGTCGCTCATTGTCGTGCGTTGTCTGTATAGCGTCATTGACCGCTTCAAACCAACACTTAAAGTCACTGCCCCCCATGCAATTGGTTGGCGGTACCGACCTAGGCGCCGAACGCAATCATTTGCTCGATCTCGCAGTCGCTGCTGTTCCGTAGGTGCAGAAAATTTGTCAGGGTTGCAGTATGGTGCCGTTGTGGAGTCACCATCGCCGAGCAAAACCTTGGAGACCTTCAAAACCACAAAGAGATGATGTGGCTGATGGTTTGCCAATGTATAAAATAGCGCACTTGGTTGCCTGGATGATTCGGGGCATAAGCTTGCGCTGTCTTGAATCGGTTTTTGTTGGGAGCTCCCGGGCAATGTGAATGAGAACTCTTCGGTCGCACGGCATCCAAGATGGGTATCGTAAATCATCATGCGGCAGAATAAGGGCTCAATCTGTCAGAACACAACAAAATGAAAGCGCATAAGTGTCAAAGTGAGCAAGTTAACCTGTGAGATGAGCATGGCACACATGCCATCGCCCAAAAAGACAGGTTTTCAAACAAATGCGTGCAACGTGCCATTCCAAGGGCGAAGCGGATATTTGGTGTGACAAGAAACGCCGGGGTGTCATCTACTGCAATCCGTGGCTGCAAAAACGCTGGAATCTGCAGTTCTGATGGGAACGTTGCGTCAACGGTTGCAGCTCGTGGCTCGTAATTCTTTAGCAATGATTTCTCTGTCGGGCGATTCCACGTGACAAGTTAGAACTCGTTGGTGGAGAAAGTCAAAGTCGAGTGGTGGGCAGCGAACGCACCAGTGGGGATTGCTTTCTCTGGGTATCCTTCATTCGAGGCGGTATGTGCCTTGAGGCGGAGCACGCGCCATGTTCGAGTGAATTCCTGTAGGATGGGCGATGCGCCTTCCGACGATAGAGGGAGCGGAAGCTTTGGCTGGTTTGTCCACCGCCGCTGCGGTACATCCACCAATTGCAATGTTCCTGCCTCGATTCCGAACGCATCCTCTTCGTCTGAAGTATCGGGTGCAAACCGTGTTACCAGACGCAATTGAGTCGCTGGTCGCGATTGTTGGCACTGGCTCCCGGCTTCCTTCAATGCCTTGTCGATCAATTCCGCAGACTCGCGGGGCGTCGTCTCCCACGTTGTTCCATCACAAGCTGGCGATGCTTGTCGAAGCTCCTCCATCTCTGGCTTGGCTGTGGCACCTCTCCGTCGTGTTACGAGGGCCTAGTGCAGGAATCGGTGCTGGTCTGCACCTCCACAAAGAACGAAACTAACAGCAAGCAGATCCTGATTCTAGTGGATCTTTCTGCCTCAGGCAAACCGTTTCACAGCACGCCCTAGCTCATCACAGCGACTCCTCACATCCTTCTAATAACGACGTGGATGCAGCATATACAAAGATTGGCATCCTAGAAGGAGGTCGTATGCATGTTGGTTCCCACGCTATCCCACGTACATGCGCGCACCTTTACAATGGCTGTAGATGAAGGAGGCTATCCATCTTCTGCTGTAATTGTCGTAGCGACGGCCTTGCCCGTGACTCCATCATTTCAATAGAACTGCTTTGTTTTTATCAGGAGCCACGCCACATAGTCATCCTTCCGTTTGTGTTTAGTCACCTTCCATTTGGCAAACACTTGAGGTTAAGAGCACGGAACTTGTGATGAAGCAAAGTCAGCATCTGCATCTCTTTCAGGCTATAAATAAGGCTCTACATGCGCTCATAAGTGTGAGGGGGGCTATGTGTATATTGACCCAATCTGTCCTCCCGCTTTCATCTTCCGTACCTCTCCCCACCAACGGCAATTAGCCTGCCCCGCATCGATTGTGGTGTCTTGGCCACGGACGATCGCCTTCCTCGCGGTGGCTTTGGTCAAAAGGCAGCTCACGAGCATCTGGGCGAGGCAATCGACATCGCGGATGAATTGCTAATTCTCAAATTGGTCTTCTACCACTTACGTTCTGCACTCTCTCGCGCTGCAGACGCCAAGGTGACCGCCATGGGGGCATGCCTCGGGCTGCTGCGAGTGCTTACAGGTGGCTGCACGACAAGCAATCACATCCGGGACGCAAACCATCCAACGCGCCACCCTCATTCCTCCCCGACGCAAGCAGCAACGCTGACAGCCAAGGCGGGCCCTCCTCCTCCATCGACCTCTGGGCAGGTCTCCAAGAGCAAGAACCTCGTACTCCCATCACCGGAGTCACCCACGTCGGCGCTACCGCGATCTGTCGACGCTGCCACGCCGCTGGCAGCATCCAAATCGGTAGCGCAGCTCAAGGGGAAGCACAAGATACAGATGCAGCGCTCAAATAGTTTGTTTGTTCCACCATCCACCGACCTGGCCATGCGAATATCATGCCCGACGCGACAAGCGACAGCAGTGTCATCCAGTGCGCCGAGTGAGGCTGCCGCCACGACAACTGAAGACACAACGACACGCACCAAAGCCAGACACCACTCGATCCACTCACCATTCAAGAATACCCGAAATTCGTTTCGACTCAATCTGAATACCGGGCTTCGACCACGGCAAGTAGCAAGCGTCGGACTGGATGTCCTGCTCAAGGACCAGCGTGCCCGGATCGGGTTCTTCAAATTTCTGGCAGCTACGGTACCACCAGATCGCCCGGATCTGTGCGATGTCCTGCTCGCCAAACGACGCACCTCACGCATTTCACAGTCGCCGCCATCGATTGTGGATTACCGCGAAGATTGCGTGTTCTTCTGGTTGGAGATTAGTGACTTGGTTAAGATCCCCAGCGGGGGCTCGTTCCAATTAGGCTTGATGCAGGACCTCTTCGATGTTTATATTGCGAAAGGTGCTCCTCGTGTCCTGCCAATGATATCGTCAGCCGAACGGGATCCGCTGGCTCAATTTCTCCACGACCGCAACGTTGAACGCGCTTTGCTTGCCTTCAAGATGCTTCTTCTAGATGTGCTGGAAGTGGTGACCACGGTCTTTGAGCAGTACGTGCGCGAGGAAGGTGACACGGGCTACGCGCACGCTACCCGAAACGAATCCATGCACAACGTATTGTCGCGAATCGCCAAGGACAGTATTGGCCCATTGGCGAATGACCGTAGAGGACAGCTCGACGGAATTATCAACACCCCCACGGTCTGCCGTATGTTTCGAGAGTTTTTACAAGAGCGCAACTCGGTGGAAAACTTATTGTTCACGATTGATGCGTTGGCTTTTGAGGACCTCGTCAATTTACTGGAGCGAGAGAGCAAGAACACGGATGATACGTCGGACGCGGCCTCGCGTAATGAATACTGTCTACGACAAGCGCAAAAAATCTTCAACAAGTATATTCGCTACGGCTCCAAAGCCGAGATTTGCTTGAGTGGATCGGTGAAAGAGAAGATGTTACGCGAGATTGTCGAGTACCCGATCGGCTCGCAGGTATTCAACGATGCAGTGCTCCTTTGCAGCGCCGAGCTTGTGAACTCCCACCTGGACATATTCTATCGATGTCAGGCATACGTCGAATACAAGGAATCCCAGCCAACGACTGGAGCTATATCCACACAGTCTTTTCCTCGCCGTCGCAATGCTAGCCCAGCGGCCGATCGTGCGAACCCAAGAACAAAGGTAGCGCCGGTAGCAAGTGACGGTTTTGAAGATGGGGTCTCTCTTCTTGACATCCTTAACGGTATCGGGGTCAACTACTTTCGAGACTTTCTCAAAGAGCAAGGGGCAGAGAACACACTATTGTTTTACAAGGAAGTTGAACAATTTCAGCTTCTCCCCCATGGCCAGAAACACTACATTCAAAACAAGGCGCGAAAAATATTTGATCGATTCGTGCGCCGTGGTGCCAAGCTTGAGATCGAATTGCCCATGGGTGTGCGCCGCGACATTCTGTACAAGCTATCAACGCCGACGGAATACACATTCGTGGATGCCCTCAAACACGTCACCACAACGTGGGAGCACAAAAATCTCCCCGATTTCCGAACTCATAAACTGTATCGTGAAATGCTGACTGCGATCAGTTGTGCGCCCTCCCCCGGAGCCAGCCATGCCGCGCGCCGAAATTCCTTAGGATTTAGTACAACACCCGCACTGTCGTCGACTGTACCTGGGCATCTCTCATCCAATGCCGCTACTGGCGCGGGTGACTGGGTGGACGTGTACAAGATCACGCTGAAAGAGTTCCTCGAGCTCGAATTTCTGCGGAAATACTTTCGTGCCTTCCTTGAAAAGGAGCAGTGCGTGCATGAGCTATTGTTTTACTTCGAAATCGTTCACTTTCAGCAGCTCCCAACCTCGGACTACCTGTCACGGCAGGCCAAGAAACTCTATACCCGCTTCTGCGACCCGCAGTCGCGGGAATGTGTCGCACTCCGTGAAGACTCTCGTGCCGAGCTGCTGCACGGACTTAATAACGCGCGACCTGCCATGTTTAACAAGGTCCATGACGAAATCTTTTCGTTTTTCCAATCGACATTGTTCCCAAAGTTCCAACAGAGCGATATCTATCGCATGCTTCAGCTCACGCACTCACAGCTGCGGGGTGCAAGACTCGCAGCCATGGGTGGTGGCGATGCTGAGATCCGAGCAAGTGAAGGGACTCGCAATAGTGCGGGGGGAGGCGGAGGCGGAGGAGGCGGGGGCGGAGGAGGGATTCGGTCCTTCTTTGGCGGTGGGGCGGGCAAGACAGACGGTGATGACACAGAGAACACTGCGCGTGGACGTTCCTCAATAGCAGGTGGGGCGGGTAAGGTGCCACATTCGGGTAGTCCAGCTGCTGGCGGTCCTGCAACGATCTCAGCGGAGAGCGTGTCTGTTGCGAAGATCCTCGAGAATCAGGAAACACGAGCATTGTTCCTCGTCTTTGCAGAGGAAATGTACGTGTCTCTCTCTCTGCTTGCCCCACTTCTTTTGTATGATTTGAGCGATTGTTCAGCTGACATCCTTGTTTAATGCGCGTGTCCTTGTGTGTAGCTTTTGCACCGAGAGCATCTACTTTTGGTTGGACTGCAACGAGTACAAGGATATCCCGCACCGCAACTACCTCAAACTGCGGGCACAAAAGATCTATCGCAAATACATTTGCGCACGCGCCAAGCTGCAGGTCAATCTGGACAGCAGCATCGTCAACGATATTGTGAAAACTCTGGATGATCCATCTCGGACACTGTTTATCGTGGCCCAACGCTCCATCACCAAGATGCTGGAGCGCGACACTCTGCCCAAGTTTCGGAAGTCCAAACATGTAGGTGTAAACAGCGTCCTAACTAGTGGTCACGGTCTTACCTTCTCATCTCACGCATGGGGGAGGGTCTGCTGTCTGTGTGTTCCGTTATGCATGTGTTTGTCCTCTTTGTGGCACAGTTCCAGCCATGTCTGATGATGCTGCGCGCAGCAGCCATTAATACGAATGCACATTGATAGAACAGGCAGCGAGAGGAAGACAGCACACAAGAGACTACCAGTAAACCAAAGTGTGTTTTTCCTGACAATCGCCAGCCGTCAACGCTGCAAGGATCCGAAATTCCTTCGGCTGGTCTGTTTCTGTGTCAACCGCGCGAAAATATAGACCGAGGTACAGCCCGCACTGCGCTCATAGCCAATGAGGGCCGCTGCCATTTAGAGGCTCGTGGCCCCAGCATGAAAGTCCATGCTCCCTCCGTCACATACATCTTTATCGCGAGCCCCATGCGTTTGCTCTCTATTTTCCTTTTGTTTTACTTCATTCATCACGCTGCCAAGAATTATTTTATTTATTTGATTGGCGCGGTCGCCATCAGATACCGTATAGTACTGCCATTACTATACAGCACTTGTTGAAGTCGACAGCCCGCTCATTCCCTCCCTAATAGAGCCTGTGCTGATGTGTCAAGCAAACCAGAACGAGAAGAACGAGGAAGACACCTCGGCACGACCTCGGACCGATTCGTCATGGCCACCAGGACGATCCTGCTACCGCTGACCGCGCACTCCACGCTGGCGCCGCACCTGCTGCGCGCCGCCGCTGCGGCCGCGGCCACGGGCGAGGCGGGCGTCTCGTACCGCGTGGCTCGCAGTCGAGACGCGCCCGCCGCGGCGCTGGCCGCGCTCGAGACCATCCGCAGCGAGTGCCCGCAGGCGCTGGCCGATGCGCGCGAGTTCGTGGTGGATTTTAGCAACAAGCGCGAACTGACCACAGCGATGGTGGGCTGCGACGGCGTGCTGCTGGCCAGTGCGCGCGGCCCGGCGCCCCCCACTGCGTCGGCGGCACGCGCGGATGATGGCTTTGCCATTGAGACGGCGCTCCTGGAAGCTGCTCGCGAGCTGGATCTGCGCCACGTGGTCAAGGTGTCCTGCGCACACGGCCTCATGGGCGCGGGCGCGCCGCACGTGGCCTTTGCGCGGCGCCACTGGGAGCTTGAGCAGCAAGCGCGAGAAGTGGCCTCGGCCTCGAGGGACCGGAACGATGGCAGTAACGACGGCATGCAGCTCACACTGGTTCACCCGACCACGATGATGGACGCGTTCCTGCGCGGACGCCTGTGGGAGATGGTCTGCGGTCGTACGCTGTCCGTGTCGGTCAAGCATGGCCGCATCGCGTTCGTGCACCCGATGGACGTGGCTGACGTGGTCCACGCCAAGCTACTACAAGGTGGTGCAGGAACGAACGCCGCAGATGCCTCGACTGGTGTGGAGGAATGCGACCTCACGGGACCCGAGGCGATCTCGTTTGAAGAGACGGCGCAGCAGCTCAGTGCCGTGCTCCCGGGCGCCTCCGTGCGGTACTCGTACTTCCCACTGTGGGCCGTGCAACCCTCGATGTGGATCCGGGGTGAGAGTCCCGATGTCGTCTCGGATGAGATTGAACTGGCCCGCGCGCGGGAAGACGGCGCCGAGGCTGCGGTGACTGAAGCCGTGGCCCACGTCCTGCACAGATCGCCGCGCACGTTTCGGGAGTTTGCGCTGGAGCACAAAGAGTCATGGCCACTCCAGTCGTACAAGTAAATCGCGGAGCCTCGCTATTTGATAATTGAAGTGTACGAGAGGACTCGCATGATTGGGGACGAAGTCCCATTTAGGAATCGTGTGTTCTATACTTGAGTTTGTACTGTATGTAACCCTTTATAAAGCTTTTTTTAGAGGCTATTATTGATTTGTATCGAGTAAAAAGGTGTGCTTAGGGTTTACATCTAGAATCGACTGCCAGGGCGAGCTGAGCGTAAAAAACCGCTGTTTAATTACCAATATCATTCTATTTTTAAATTTGAACATAGAATAAGGGCATCCAGTTTAATAGCCAAATGCCATTAAAGTTGGGAACACCGCGTTTTAGCGACTTTTCAAACAGAGATTGGGTCGAAAAATCTAATTCATAGTCAATCCGGGCATAAAACGCCACCTAGCCGCGAGCTAAAAAAATCCCCTTGTTGTGGCTAGGCGGAGTGATGGTAAGTTTGCAAAACGCACTCCTCAGCGTCTGACGTGAAAGGGCTCATTCGCACAATCACTCTGACCGACGGTGGGTGCATGGTGTCTAAGAGATCCCTGCAAATGTAACAGCCAACGTGTCTAGTTACATCTCTATTGCACTCTTCCTACACGGCTACTATGGATACCGTCGCAGTGACGACTCCGGGGTACCCGTGGGGAACCTTGCCATACCATTAACGCTACACATATCACTGTTTCGGTCTGTGCGAGCTGTGAACGAATTGCCTCCATCCGATGTGGTCAAGGTTGGCATGGCTTTGAGACGGTAGCTAATCCTGGTGATTGCGCGACGAAGATGGAGCTTGCGGTGGTGTTGGTGCTCGATCACCCGTGCTGATGGCTATCCATGACATGCCTTAGCATGGCAAGATAAAGCATAGGATTAGGTAGCGACGACGATAACCCAGTGGGCATCGCCTTTTGTTGGCGCCTCATCACCAAGCTTCGTGAGTACATGGACTATTACGCCGAGGTCGCGTTGTAGAGGCATTCCATGGCATGATCTTGGCCCCATGCATTCCTTCACTGTCAACACATGAATTCCCTTCAGCTCCCTCCCCTCAAAAAAACAGAAAAGTAAAAAGCGCGGTGTTGAATGAAAGTAAGCGTAACGATATGGTTTTAAAAAGAATGCGCAATGGCGCAGCCGCTCAAAGACGAAAACCGACAATGAGAGGACTTTAGAATTTTGGCTGTTGTCCGACTGATCCGGTAGGAGTTATGCTAGAATGTGGTTTAGCGGCGCAAAGACAGTCGGTCTCGCCGCAAAGCGATGCCGCTGCTGGAATTTACAATGTTGTTGGACACCAGCGCCTCATGTATCACTTTAGAGTGGATAGACATGAAGACCTATCGGATTGATCTGCAGGATTTTAACTAGCCAGTGGAGAGGATTCAAGGTGAACGGTAGTGAGTGTAAGTCAAGTCATTTTGCTGCTGAGTAACAGTTATACTGGCATTTTAAATATGGTTGAGCGCCAGCAATGGTGGCCGCTCGCCCAGACAAAAGAAAAATTGCGACGCTATGTAAATTGATCGGGCTTTGAATTGGCCCAGTGGTGATCCGTTAGACAGTGAGTGCCGTATATGCGCGCAGCGCTGGCCATACATTTCTCTCCGCGCGACTCCCAAGTTGGCTGTCCGTGCACCACCACGACATGGATCAACCATTGCACATGGAGAACAATATATCAACGGTAATCATGTGCAACAGCGCAATCAATCCAAACCTCTACTCGGTACTGCAACCCCGTGCTCAGACGAAGCGTCAACTTGCTTCGCACATGTACCCTTCTCTTCAGCAGCACTGCACTGCACGGACTCATTGCCTGCTTCCGTCTGTCTGCCAGACACGCTCATGTCCTCCATGGCATCGACTAGTGCACGGTGCTGGCGAGAAGTCTCGACCGCCTTCCGCTCGCCTTCCTGCGCAGCCCTACCCGCCATTTACGCAGATAATCTTTCTCAAAGTGAAGTTGTGCACTGCAACTTCACATCCAAAATCCACTACCACTTTTTAACCACCGCTGCCGGTCGCGTTCTGTCGCGGAGAAGATAAAGGATAAATCGCCACGTTACTACCAGTAAGTTACTTTCGACATTTTAAGAACAGCTAAATTAACCTACATCACACTATGAAGATATCAACGGCGAGATCGGGATAGGGGGCGTCGTCCCAGCGTGTGGTTTAAACCAGGCGGTGGGATGTCGGCTCCCTCGAGCAACGCGAGTGGGCAGCAACAAGTTACTCCCTCGTTATATTGGCCCCTTTAGGGTGTTAAAATGCAAAGGTGAAGCATACACTCTGGATCTACCGAGTTGGCTACGCACACATCCAACGTTCTACGTCAAGCGCTACTGCGGCTATCCCGTTAAGGCGAACGAGGAGCCGCCTAGTCGTAGTGACGACGGTGGTGATGGTGATGACGCTCACGCGAGCGCGAGTGCAAACGACCTCGCAGGGCCGCAATCTGGGGGACCACAGACGGCTGGGCGCCATACGGATAGGATCCCGGCGCCTGCCCCATCGGTAGAGGCGCATACGCGGGAACACGCCCCGCGGCGTAGGTCGGTGCGTACGGCTGCGCGTAGGGCTGCGGCACCGAGCCAGCAGCCCATTGATACACGTTCGCGTGCGCGTACTTCGTTGGATGCAGCTGCGCTGCCGCCTGAGCCGCCGCCTGGCGACGCTCGACCTGGTCGGGGTAACGCTGGTACGCATTCCAGTCCTCGTGTCACGCACGCTGGGCGTCCTCCAGCTCACGCCGCGTCGCTGCGAGCTCTCACTCCAGCCGCGACTGATCGTCCTCCCGACGATACTGGCGCTGGTCGTACTCGTAGTAGGCGCTGTCGCGCGAGCCTCCATGGACGCCGTACGCGGCGGGTGCTGATGCCGGTCCGTGATCGACGTGGTAGCCTTCACTACCATGTCGACCATGTTGTGGCGGCCCACCACCGCCAAGACGCGGACAAACTGCGCGTTCGTTAGCTCGGGTATCCACCCGAGGCTGACTCGTGGTTTGCACGTGATCAGCTCCGCGAGGACTCCCTGACACGATCCACGAGTGGGACCGTGCGAACGCGACCTCGCAGTAGCGGGTCGCATCGTCGCAGAACCGCCTTTCGCCACTCGAACCACCACCACTATCAACTTGATCTTCGTCATCGGACGGCCAGCCGAAAATAGAAGACACATCCCCGCGATCATCGGAACGTAAGCGTGACTGGGAGTCGCGCGGGCGCGATGGAGAGCGCTGCGGCGGGCCCGCCTTGGATACTTGGTCGCTGTCAGGGGCGTCTGGCGCGCGGCCAATGAGGCACTGTACGCAGATGTCCTCTGCTACACCATCGCTGGCCTCCAGCTTGGTGAAGTGCCAGCGCATCTCGCGCTTCTTGAGCATGTCGCCTGGTGTGCTTGACGCCTTCAGCTCTGGCACGTCAGCACGCTTGGCCTTGGAAACCCGCTTCCAAAAGCGCTCGTCGATGGAATCGACCGTGTCGCGGCGCGACATAGCGACATAGACTGCGAAAGACATGTCCTTTCACGTCTTGCGGTAGCTCTTCATGGTCGAAGGCATTCGACGGTACGCGCTCACCGTAATGACTTCCGACTTGGACTTGGCGAACTTTTCTTCAACCAAGCGACTTCGTCGGGATCGAGCCCCGACGCGTCGGCGTCGCCACGCCCTGGCGAGCAGCTAGCCGCCGGCGCACGAGCCACGGTCGTGGTACTCGCGCGCGTTATGAAGCTTGGTGCCGGGGTTGACCCCCACACGCGCGCCGTTGTCGCGTCAGGTGCGGTCGGCGCAATTGACTGCGCTGCAGGCGCGCTGGTGTGATCTGGTGCTGAGCGGCGCACGGCAGTCGGTACTGCGAAAGCGACATTCGCTGTGGCGCCGTGCTCGCCAGCGCCGGGGCACTCATGGTGACCAAGCGCGCCTCACCTTCCTGGTCGACCTCCATGTCCTCGGCCGTCGACCGCGCCGGTGACTGCGCGCGGCGCGGCGAAGCATACAAGCTCCGGGGCGGTGCCTTCCGACTGCCGGTCCCGCGCTCGGGCATGCCGGGGGCAGACTTGACCTCCGGTTGGCGCATAGGCGCCGAGGACGCCTTCGGCTGACTGCGCGCTGCCTTGGGTTGCACCGATGCGGTCGACCGCTAACCGAGCTCCGATTTGATTCGGAGTTGGAACTCCTCCTCCAAGGACGACGCGTCGTCGGATGCCAGTGTGTCTGACCGATGGTCGAGCTTGGCGTCGGCATGGACACTGCGGCGCTGCCACTCGTCGTGGTAGGCGCATTGGCGGGCCCCGCCTGGCCGGTCGTGACCGTCGCTTTGCCCGGTGTCAACTGCGGCGGCAGCTGCCCAATACCTTGGAGGTATAGCTGCCACGCCGAATTGTCAGTCGGCTTGGGGTACCACGCCTCCTGTAGCGCGCGCACGGGCCGCGACATGCCCGACAAGTCGTAGGCCAGCAGCGATCTCTGCAGATGTCGCGGCACTCAGCATGGCCGCACGGTTTGCCTCCATTATGAGGAACCCGTCGGTGAACCGACCATACTCGTCGACCGAGTCGCCTATGGGCGGCGTGGCGCGGTGCACCTTGCGTCGTGGACACCGTCGTTGAGCTGCTTGTGTTCGTCGCTGATGCTATCTGAATAGGCGCCGTGCACGCCGTCGTCGAGCTGCTCGTGGTTGTCGCTGGTGTTGTTTGCGTGGGCGTCGTGGACGCCGTAGCCGTCGTCATCGTCACAGACGACGACGCTGTCGTGGTCACGATTGATGCGCTGCTCGCGCACTGGTCGTTCCTACCACTGAATTGCACGGCCTTGTCTGTCGACTGGGCTGGCGCCGCTGGCGCCGTGACGCTCGCGCTGGGCGAGGTCGCACTCGCCATCGCGGTCGCCCTCCCCGCGCCACTCGTCGTCCCTGTTGCTGCGCTGGGCGCCGTCGCGACGGTCGTTGTGGCCGTCGTCGTCACAGGCGCGGTGATCGTCGCCGCAGAGCTCGTTCTCGTGGTGCTCGTCTTCGTATTGGCGCCGGCGCTGGTCTTCGTGGGCGCCAAGGCGGTCTTGCGATCGCTGGCGCGTATGCTGTGGCGCGGTTGCTGCTGTGTGCTCTTCGTGGCAGTTGCCCGAATGAAGCGTGTGCACACACCGGGGGCGTGGGGTAACGCCGTTGCACCAGCGTGCACGTTCGCACGCAGCGAAAGCTCCGGCCGTTGCCGAGCCCGCACCTACTGTCATCCAGGACAAAGCAGCGTCCATTGATAGCTAGAGCAAGGCTACTCTGGGGTCACGCTTTTGCGAACTGGTGTTGCAA
>JAADWT010000454.1:0-20458 GCA_023336285.1 Pythium grandisporangium
CTTGATGCCAGTCAGCGCAACTTTGCGAATCCATCACACATCACATCACGGCAAATCGTAGTGTCGCTGACGAGAGCGCAAGAAGAAGAAGAGGGCAGCGGAAGCAGAAGCCGCAGCAAGCGTCGGGCACGTTCGTACTAGTACCATGGACCCCGCAGTAAGCGGAACGAGCGCTGGAGGCGCGCCATCGGCGTCGCAATCACAGGAGCAAACGCGATCGCAGTCACAGCCGCAGTCACGACCGATCGATGTGGACGAGTTACAGCACTTGTGGCAGTACATGGACTCTTCGGGGACGGGTCCCAATGGTGTCCCGCTCACACCGCAGCAGCTGCAGCAAATGCACCAGATGCAGCAACAGATTCAACAAATGCAGCAACTACAGCAGTTGCAGCTTCAGCAGCAGCAGCAACAACAACAACAAATGCAGATGCAGATGCAACAGCAGCAGATTCATCAGCCACCCGTAGGCATGCCGTTAGCCTCGATGATGCCCGGTTCTACAGCCGTGACTGAGGGATCGACCCCGCTCACGGAGGACGAGAATGGCATGTACAACGAGTTGGGTGACGTGTTTAACATGTTTTTCAACCTGGATACGGACGACTCCCACACGATGAACAGCAGTGGGTCCAATCTTAACGGTGCGATGGCGGGTCTGTCAACTGGGGTACCGTCACCAGCAGCGGTGGATTTGAATGCCAAAGTTCAGTTACCACGCACTGGATCGGTAGCGAGCAGCGGAAGCTTTGGCGATGGCATCTCACCAGGAAATTTGTTAGGGTACCCGTCCATGTCGCCAGCCACGCTGGCGTGGCTGCAGTCATTGGCCAATTCAGCAAGTTGTGAGAGCCTCACGGGCCTCGTTTCTCCGGTGACAATGAATTACGGACCCAACGGCAGTTCCATCGGTGGCATGGGCAGCGCAGGGGCATCAGGGAATTCTACTATTGGTGAAGGCGCGAGTGGAAGCGTTGGCGCGGCACCGGCAACAGTACAGGGTGATTTACCACGGTGCGTCTTATATTTTTCTTTTGCGAGTCTCTATGCGCGGATTGTCTTATGCCTACCTTTACGATGATACCTGTATGATTGGCGACAGCTCTGCTTCGTGTGAGATAATCGACTGGAAGGCATACAACGACGCTGCTGAGCGTTCTCAAAAGGAGACGCCAAAGTGGAGGGTTATCCCACAACATGGACCGCATGCGGATGATCCCATCATCAGTGCTGTAGGCTCCACACAGCAGTCTTTGTCCACAGCTACTTCTAAACTCGAAGCAGTTGGATCTTCAGATGGGCCTTTGCCATCACCAGCCGTGGACGACGTTGGAAGTGATGGCGGACTTCGTGATCATTTGTCTCGGCAGATCGAAACCATCAAGAGCACCATGGCGTCTCTTGTGGGTGCCGCGCTACCTGAACCGACCAGTGAACCAGTACCTCCATCGTCTCTTCAACCACAGCAACTACAGCAGCAGAACCAGCAGCGCCTATTGGACGAGAAGAATAAGCGCAAGGCCATTGTCTCACCAGAGTACGTGCAGTATGGAAGCAACGGCGGCGGTGAGGCACTGCTAGACCCCATTAAGTACGAGGGCGTTGTTCCTTCGCTGCCGCCGGCGTCGCTGACACAGCCATTGATACATACCAGCGCCACCGACCCGGCCATGCAGTATGCGACCCAGGTGCCCGACGCATCAGGCCGCCGCCCTTCGAAAAAGTCATTACACCATACGGCAGCCGCGAAAGACGACGCTGAGTCATCATCATTCATAGGTGGTGGTATTGTACGGTGCAAGTGCACGGGAAAATGCCGCAACGCCCGTTGCGCGTGTGTCAAGGCCGGATTCGTTTGTGGAACACACTGCAAGTGTGTCAGCTGCGCCAACCCGTTTGTTCCCATGGCGCGCGAGGGTATCGACATTCAAGTCATGGTAACCGATGTGTGCCTCATGCAGTACCTGTCCAAAGTCAAGGACATGCAGGAATTGCTGGATTCTACTGTGAGCTACGAGTGCTGCCAGGCAAGTGGTAGTAGCGGTAGTGTGCAGGTTAAGCACACGGTGCAGCACGGGTTTACGTGCCCGGAGTGCAAGGCCACGTTTACGTATTCGTGGTGCAGCCATCGACTTTGCAACGACCGAAAGAAGCCGCGCAAGCACTGTGCCAAATGCCGGCGCTGTGGAGACCATCGCAACGAGCACTGCGATGATTGTAACCACTGTTACTTTGCCGGTGTTGCCAATAGCTTTCGATGTAGCTGCAAGGATAACAAAAACGGTGGTGGTGCGGATGAGTCTGGGACGGGCGGTAAATCTCGGTCCGTGATCGCCAACACCACTGAAGACGAGACAAAGGACACTCGAGCAGAGCCACGAAGCGGTGCGGGTGGTAGCAACGGCAGTGCCAATGGTGGAGGTGGCGGAAGCAGCGGTTCTGGAACACTTGCCGCTGGCTTGTCAAATACTGAAGAGGCCGGAAAGGATGAAGACTGCCGTGTGCAGTGAGCCGTACCAAGCGGACAGATAATCAAGGGCGAATTAGCGAAAGTGTTATTTGAATTTAGAAACTAACAATCGCATCCTTCAAGGCAACCGGGTGGCGCCACATCCATTTGCCGTCAACCACGAACGCTCGGTCTATCATAAATGCCAGTCAAACCTTGAAAAGCTCCGAACCATTGAGCATGGTGTCGGAAATATCTAATACTGCACCAGCTCGAAGAATGTTGCAAGTGTGAGCAACACAGGGAGGAAGAGATCAACGGAGTCATGGTAGCGACGAGAATGGTACGCGGTATTCTCGAGGCTAGGTGTGCAGACGACGATCGGCTTGTTGGTGTCCGGGTCCACAGCATTGTCCTTGAAGGGCGAGCCTGGGTAAGGTCCTCGGTAGTAGACGAGCTCATTATTCTAATCAATTCCAAACAGGTGAAAGTCAGTGGAAAACCCAGCCCCCACCCAAACAGCACGACCATGGCCATATTCATTGGTAGCATGGACCACCAACGCATAGACATACCTTCCAGGTCGTGCTCCGCTCCGGTTCGCGGCCATTGACGTATGGTGGGTCCCCGCACCGCCAGAGGTCGGCCGAGAGCTGACAGGCCGTCATGTAGTTTTCGCACACGCTGCGGCACAGCAGGAGGCTGCGGCCCTCGGCATCGCAGCGTGGGAAATTGAGCCAGCAAAAGTAGTTTTTGAACGCGTTTTCGCAGTCCAAGTTGTCCACAAAGCGGGGCACGACTTCATGCGGTGCTCCCCACTCGTCCGTGCCGGCGTCCTGCAGCGTCGTGTCGGTCTCGTAGCGCTTGCGCTGCAGCACGAGCTTGCTCACCATCTCAGCCACGAAGGCGTCCTTGCTGGTGGTCGTGTGATTGTACCACAAGCTCTGGTAGCGCGGCAGGCACGCTGTGTAGGGCACCACCGAGTGGCAGTACGGGAGTAGCACATTGAAATCGGTCGGCTCGGTGCACACGCCCGTATCAGCGCCAGCAAGCCGACACGCCTCCGCTTGTGGATGAAGCAGCACAAATACCAGCAGAAGTAGCAACGGGTGCACGACGCCACGTGCTCGTACCGCTGAAGTCCTTGATGAGGGCATCGCTAGCGCGGCATTTGACCAGCGCATCGTTGTCATTTCTGCGCCTCCACCAACGTCCCTTTCACGGATTGGCGACCTTTAAAGATCCACCTCCGGTATACTTTTACCCAATCATCTGATTCAATTACGGCAGTTTTAACCAATATACGTCCGTTTCCATCGAACAGAGGATCGCTACACCACATCATCAACGTCCAGCAGAGCACCCCCAATCACACTCACAATCCCAATGGCTTCTGCTGCCTCACGTATACCGAGGCGCCTGCAGCGCAACATACAGCTGGATACTAATCGCCAGCGCCACGAAGAGCGCCACTGCCGCCATGGGTAGTAGCCACTCGACGGGCTGCGTGCCCAGCGACCGTGGAAGCAGCGGCGCCACCGTCGTCTGCCACACCTCCTTGACGCCGCTGGGCGTGGCAGAATCCCACCACTTGGAGGGCGTCGCCACGGGCGGCCTTGACCCTTCCAACAGCCCAGCGAGCCGTAGGTCCAGGTCGGTCTCGTCAATGCTCGTGCCATGTGTGGCCTTCCACTCGCGCTGCGCCGTGATGTAGCGCTCGACCCACGCGGCATCGGCATCCTCCATGCGTTCACGGTTCTGCAGCATGCGGGTCAGGTAGAAATCCTCACCAACGCGACCCACATGGTCATCCACGTCCACCTCCTCACCATCTTCATCACTGCTACCCACAGATGACGACAATGAGCTGTGATCATCCTCTTCAACAGTGTAATCGCTGTCATCTTCGTCGTCGCTCTCGTTCTCGCTCTCGCTCAGCCATCGCGTAGTAGGAACCACGCCATCGGCGTCAGCTTCTTCTCCAAACTCAGCCGTGACCACCACCCCCTCGCCGCTCAGCCCGTGCTCATGCTTAGCCTCCCGTAATGCGTCACCATCCCTCTCGGGTATCAGCTCCATGGATTCCTCCCCCTCCACCTCCGTCTCTAGCATCATGGTCACAGATGGCTCGCCGCGCACGCGCTTGGCCCGGTCACGGCCCACCTCCACGGGCGGCAGCGCCATCTCCAGCATCTCGTCCCTGCGCGCAGTCCTCTGCTTCCCTTCGCCTCAGGCAGCGTCTACTACTCGTGCGGTTGATGACCTCGACGTGACTTGCCTGGGGCGCTGTCCTGTTCGTGCCTTGGCCAAAACGAACAGCTCAATCAATGAACGTGACTGTTGGTGACAGCCCTGCGATAGTAGGTATAGTCATCCACTCCATGATTAACTATCACAGGGCTATTTTGGAGCTGCCACTTGAATTTCAGTGAAACTGAAGGGAACCAATCCCACACTGAAATTTGATCGCAATAATGTATTATTGTATGGTGCAGGCGCTGGCAATATGTTATTGTAACCAGCCCTAGCATCTTCCGGCATGCTCTGGCCACACAATGACATCTAGACATGCATCAACCCGTCCGTGGGTGAGTTTCCTGGTCCGCGCTTGTAGCATCGTGGTGACAGCGTCGTACGGCTGCTGACACCCGTTGCGGCGGGCGCGGTGTGGGCCGTCGATGCAGCGTCTACGGGCATCGACTCGACGCCCTCCAGACCCATGTCATGCAGGCTGGAGCGCGATGGTAGCGACGACGACAACGACGCGGACGAGGACACCGACGACCCAGCCGCCGGTGAGGAAGACCGCTTGGAGGGCGGCGGCAGCTCCGATCGCGCAATGTTGTAGACCCGGTACGCGACCGTGGCCATGACGAACATGCTCATGGTCCACGCGTACACGACTGTGGGCAGCACGAAGCTTCCACCCGATTCGCCACGATCATTCCGAAGCATGGTGCCATTGCCGTCCGTGCCCGTGAACACCGCAGCTGCCTGAGCAGCCGAGAGCGCCTGCCGCTCCAGCGCCTTCTCCAGCAAATGGATCGTTTGGAGACGGCTGTCCGCGATCTGCGTCATGTTGACCACCTACAGCCAAACACACACACACACACACACACACACGATCAATGGCGTCCATCCCGCCATAGCAGACCAACAACACCTGTTAGCGGAGCCGCGCTGTTCCTCTCTACCAATCATGCCCTCTCTCGGCGTACCTGGCTGTGCATCTCATCGACTCGTTGCTGCAGTTGGCTGCGCTGCTGAAGCAGAGACTCGATCTGGGGACTCATCATTTGATGTAGCGTGAAGGACCCCACTGCGCCCATAAGCATCATCCCCACGCAGATGCAGAGCCCACGCACGATCCAGTTCACGCCGCTGGCGCTCGTAAGCGACGCGGACCACGTGGTGGGCAGCCGCAAGGCGAAGCGCGACCGACGCTGGCACCAGTTCCACCGCCCTGCGCTCTTCGCCGCCGTGGATGCTGTGCTACTGCTGCCACTGATGCCGTCGCCCCCCATGGTCGTCAACAGTGGCGCCCCCACGTCGCCCTCGGCCGCGGCGGCAGCGCTGGAGGTCGAGGTCGCGCTCACGCTTCCCCCCGCGACGTTGATCACGGTCACGGGCGTCATGGTGCTGGCCAACGAGCGTCACGTAGAGCCTGGTGCCCTCCTATACTTCTTCCTCCTGGTCTGCGGCTAACCTACGCGACTCGTACTCCTTCTGTAGTCTTCAGCGCGGAAGAGGAGGGAGTGGGGATTGCTCTCGGTTGGATGAGTTCTAATACCTGTACACTGAACCACACCAAGGGGTACATTACGGACGCACCCGTATGTTCCTGTAACCGGCGTAAAATAGTACAGTATCAACGAGGATGCCTAGTCCATATCGAATTGAAGATTGCATATCCTGTAATCCTATATAATCTGCCATTATCCGAACCTCAAAGGAGATGAGCATGACGTTGAGACGACACTCACCGGTTCTTAACGGACGCGTCTCATGGCAAATTGCCCAAGCCGTCTTGCTACCTACGTAGCTCAGCGACGGCGGCGGCCACGGCTACGACTGCGACTGCGACTGCGACTGCGACTGCGACTCGGACTGTGGCTGCGGCTGCGGCTGTGGCTGCGGGTCGGAGGCGCACGGCCATTGCGTGGACTGGCAGCTTGGCGCGACCGCTTCGTGGCGCGTGAACGAGAGCGAGAGCGCGACGGTGAGCGCGAGTTGGCCCCAGACGCGGAGCTGGCGCTGGCGCTGGAGCGAGAACGGGAACGAGCTGGCGACGGCTTGGTGCGCTTTCTTCCGCGGGTCGTCGGGCTTGGGCTACGGCTAGCAGCCGACGAAGATGAGGAAGCCGAGCGGCGACGGGTCCGGCCACGCTCCGACTTGGCAGGCGTGTCATCGGTCTTGGCGGCTTGCTTGCCCGCCTCCGCTTTGCTCTCCGACTCGTCTTCCTTGATCACGTCGGGCTTGATAGTAGCCGATGCCGTGGGGGCAACAGGCTCTGCTGTGCCGGCGTGCTGCACTGGCTTGCTCCAGCGCGTCGTCTTGCGCACCCGGACCGCGGGACTGGCCGCCTTGTCCTTCTTGCTGGGGCGTGGCGATGGTGACGGCGATGGCGATGGCGATGCCGACCGCGCGCTGGAGCGAGACGACGCGGAGGACGACGAGCGTGAGCGCGAGCGCGATCGGTTGCGTCGCGACGCTCGCTCACCACGACGCCCACGGCGGTCGCGATTGTCAGCGGCCACGGAGCGTGACCGTGAGCGTGAGCGAGAGCGTGACCGTGAGCGTGAGCGAGAGCGTGAGCGTGAGCGTGACGGAGATGGCGCCACTGGCTTGCGGGGCTTGGCCGTCCGCGGAGGACTCGCTCGCGATGAAGACGCCGGTGCCTTGCGGTCCGCTGGCTCTCCGCTCTTCTTCTCGTCGCTGGCACGATGCGTGGGCTTCCGATTCTCACTGCGTGAGCGGTGACGACTAGTCGAGCGCTTGGACCGACCGCGCGACGCCGACCGGCTACGACTACGGCTATGACTACGGCTACGGCCTCGGCTACGATGACGACCACCGCTACGCCCTCGCTCGCGACTACGCGATCGAGCGCGGGCCTCAATGCGGCGTTCGTCTCGTGCTTTCCGTTCCTGAAGACGCAGCTGGCGCGCAGCCTCGCGCTCTTCCTGCGCCTGCTGGCGACGCGCGAGGCGTTCCTGGCGTCGCTTCTCCTGCATCTCCGGGTCAAAGCTTTCACCGGGGACATGGTCCTCGGCGAGACCAAACGCAGCGTGCATGCGGCGATTCTCCTCGTCCTTGCGTTGGGCACGCGCATGGCTGCTGGCATCGTGGCGCGCCGCGCGTGCCTTGTCCTTCGCCGTCCGCGTGGTCAGCGCCGCCTGCAGCTGCTCGCGCTCCCGCTGCACCTTGCTGGCGATCTCCTCCTCCTCACACCCACGCTCCTCCATGCGCATGGTCAGCTCCATGAGCTGGACCTCGATCGCGCGCTTCTGTTCGTGCAGCAAAATGTCTGGGTTGGCGGCCGCCGCGGGCTTGCCCGTGGCGCCACCAAATGCGCGGTCGTCGCGCCCACCGCTGCGCTGGTTGCGCGCCAGCGTCTGGCGCGTGCGAGACGCATGCACGTGGCTGAGGTTGCGCTGCACGTAGCCATTCGTGCCCGAGCCACGCACCGTGCGCAGGCCGATGCCGTTGTACATGGCGCTTGCTCGATCGACCTTCGGGCTATGGAGATCCGTGCTTGGGCGGCCAAACAGAATGGAGGCGCACTTGGGTTGGTGGCGGTGTTCACTTGGGTTTACTATGCAAGAGGGGGCGTCGCCTTCTCACCCAACAATCGAGAGGCAAACAAACATAGGGAGAGGCAGATTCGCACTTAACCGAGGGTGGTGCGAGCGGGTTGCTTGAACAAGAAGGGAAGAGAGAAATGTTGCTCGAAGGTGGCAGTTGAAGTTCTTGTCTGCCAAGATCACGCGGCAGCGATCCATTGCGCATGAGCTCGAGGTCGTCCATGGGCATCATCTACCGACGCGGAACTCACTGAAGGCCCAGGTCGCAGAAGCATTGAATGAATGGCTTAGCCAAGGCACTAGTGCGAGCAGCGAAAGTTTGAGCCAGTTAGTTGGGAATGCCGAGGATGCAGGCATTGGCAGTGGAAGAGCCTCGTGACTGTGTCCGGTGCATTGGTCACGATCCAATGTGATCCGTATGAAGAAGACCAACATCGCAAGACGGTGTTTCCAGGGCCATTGCGCTGGGCATCAGTCGTCTCAGTCGGCCAGGGCTAAAATTACTGGAGTGATCACAAGTCGGTTTCTCTTCCGCGCCAAATGCAAATGCAACGATCAGGTAAGGAGTCACGTCTTTTCAACCAACAAGGGTGGACTTGCATTTTGGTTCTTGTGCATTACGTGCTTAGTGAGAGTGTGTAGCTAGGAAGTCAGTGTAGAGTTAGTGGACGAGAGTAGCAGAATGGTAGTAGATGACAAGGAGGAGCGGCTTGCACCCGTGACGCTGACACACAGACCCTCGTCGACGAATGTGGAAGCACTGACCACAACCAATAGGCGAGTGTCGAATGACATCCCGCCAATATGGAGCCATCCGTCACGAAGCACCAAGCGTATGCGCGAGCGCGACGTTAAGCCCTGGGAACTTTTGGTAGCTGGTTATCACTGGGGGCTATGGCTCTTACTGGTGGTGCTCATGGTCGCGCAGCTTGGCTGTGCGGTTTGGGACCACTCAACGACATCCCAACACGTCGTGGAAGGTCAGTCAATAGCGCTCGGTGCCCATGACATTGTGGAGGATGTCGACGATGAGCCGTATGCCGACCGTGTGCTGGCCTGCGTGCTCCAAAACCGGCAATACAAGCCCGTCTTGCTCAGTAACGCGCTCAGCGGTACTAGTGTCAAGGTCGGTGTCGATAGTGACGCGAAGCATGGGTATCGTATCGTGCGACGCTCGCCCGAGGTTGGCATGGTGGACGACTTGTTCACACGGTATGGCACAGCATGCGATCTGCTGGCATCCACACTGGACACAGTCGTGGACAGCTGCACTGCACTTGGGTACAATGTCACGACTGATTTGCTACGCGTCGTTGACGGGGTGGCGAGTGGGGCAACGCTATGGGAGGTGACGGATTCACTTCCCGTTTTAATTCAACCATTGGCGGATAACAATCCGACGGCGCGGTATGTGATCCCGAGCTATGACGGCAGCGCTTGTGTGGTTCGACTCACGGGCAAATATGAAGCGGTGACTGCTGAGAAGGCATTGCTGCGAGGCATCTCGCGTCAGCTACGCGAGCAGAAAACCATTGAATTTCTGGCGGCCGCAGTGGGGGCCGGGACATGGCGCCATGGATGGTACGAGGACAACGACCGTGGAATGAAATGGCATTCTGACCTCGTGAGCACAAACCCCGAGAACACAGATGGGGTCTCGCGCCGTGAGTTTGACACACTGGAGAATGTGGAGCGTGATTGTGTCAGCACAGATGGGGTCACTGCCTGCGCCGATTTGCCCGTAGAGCAGTCGTGGGGTCAGGCGTTGAGAGTCACCAACACGCAACTGTGGTTTGACTCGATTTCGATCTCGAACGGAACCCGCTACGGGATCTTCCAGTACGAGTCATCCGACGTTCGAGTGGTCACGAGCACGTATGATCTCGAGACATTTTTGACCAACGCACTGTTGTTATCCGTGCTCGTGCGGTGGTTTATTTGCATGGTAGCTGCGCAGAACGGACATGTCCAAGCCACAACCAATTGGCACTGCATCGACCTTGGCGTGCTCGGCTGCCAGCGCCATTTGCACCTCGTCTCCGTCGTGCTTTTACCACGCCTCAAGCCGATGCTGGCAGTTCTTTGGACCGTGGGCTGCGTCTTTGATGGAGAACAACGTGCGATGGCGGACGCGTGGTTTGTCGTGTATCCGTCCCTTGCCGCCCTAGTGATGCAGTATTACAGCCTTCTCAATCTTGTCGCAAAGATGTTGCGATGCCGACCATCCCCAATGGCGTTTGGACCAACGTTGATCTTTCTCTGCGGATTGCACCTATTGCGCCACAAGTTTGCGCTTCATGGATGGTTTGGTCACGGAATCAGTCGCATTGGGCAGAGTGGATCGTCCATCACCGCGTCTTCGTTGGTGTTGCCTGCCATGATGCACTCCAGTGAGTACGAAGAACTCGCTCTTCGCAATATGTTTGAGCCGTCCATTGTGCTCTCGATCAGCGGTGGGGTGCGCTGGCTCATCAATCTCAAGCTCGTGGTGCTCGCGCTCAATGTTCTACCGCTTCTGGTGGGCTCCCAGCGCACGTCGCAACTCAATAAACGCTGGGCGCCGCATGGGGTCTGCCGCAGCGAGGTCTCGTTCGCGCTTCGTGTGTGTCTGCTCGGCGGGTACGGTCGCTCTAGTGCGTACATGATCACGGACAAGTCAGTGAGCGAGGCAAAACCTAAAGACGTTGACGCACCACGCACCACTGAGAAGCTCCCCCGGGCGGCGCTGACTGGCTACGAGTTGTTGCGCACAGGGTATGTGGTCCTTGGTGAGCAATTGGTGCTCTCGATCGACCACTGGATGCTCTTGGTGGTGCTTTCATGCTTTCGCAAGCGCGCACAGGCGCCCAACTATCGCGTCGTAGTGTTCGCGATCGTCTACGACGCGGACCGGAACCGGCGCTGGGTGAGTACGCATCCCGAGCTCTGCCGCATCAACGATCCGCGCTTGCAAAAGCTTCACATCTTGGACATCACCACATGGCCCATGCACTAGCGCCACGAAGCCCACATGCCCACAAATGCCTCGGCGAATGTGCCGGGCCCACCGAGCGGTGGGTTCTCTAATTCACAACTCTTCTTATTTCTAATATCGTGTCGTGTTGGCAGTTTGCACAGTAGGTTCTTGATGAGAGGGGATTGCCCCTCATAGTAGGCAATGATCTTGCATACGAGGGAAAGCGCTCGACGTCACAGCGTCTGGTAGTTACGCACGATCTGGTCCACGCGCAGGAAAGCGGTCTGGAAGAAGGCATCGTCCACGCCGTGGCGTTGGTACTGGTGAGTGTACGCGCCATGCTCAAACATGTGATGCGCACGCTCGACCGTGCTGCTCAGTGTTGGCAGCAGCGCCTTGGAGTTGCTCACAAGCGTCGCCGTCTTGTCGTTGCCGTGGAAGCGGGTGGACGACCGCAGACAGGCAAAGGGCGCCGCGTGCCATGGCGCGTACAGCGTTGGGTGGCGGAACGCGCTCACGTCAGCCGTCTGGATGCTGGCGCCGCGCAGAAGTAGTAGCGAGCCGACGGCCTGGCGGGTGGCCAGCGTCGCGTGCCAGTCGATGCCCTCCTCCAGCGGCGTCTGGGTTACTTGCATCTACGGAGGCCATCACGATAAGAAGTGAGCCAGGGAATGGGCGGATACTACGGGTCGTATGGATGGATGGGTTGAGGTAGCTAGCTATACACACCTGATGCAGGTGCTTGAGCAGACCCGCCCACGTATGCGTGCTAAAGGCCTTGGACCGCGGCGGCATCTGCGGGATCATCTTGATGTCCAGCAGCTTGAACCCCTGTCCGCCATATTGACCGTGCATCAACGCCAACCCCCACCGTCAGCTCCATCACACAAACACAAACACGCCACTGACAACAAACACACCAACGCCACCACTGACGCCAACGCGACCATAGACTAGCCAACTTGTAGGAGCGACACGTACGGGATGGCAACACAAGATCTCGGCCATGCTCTGCATCGGGTCCTCTCCACCGGCAAGCGGCAGCAGCGCCGACGCCAGGTGCGCGGCCAGCACGCCGTTCATGGCGTCAAAGGAGGGGCGCGGCAGACGCAGCAGGCGCTGGCACATGGCGCGCGCCACGTCGTTCTCGAGCACGAGCAGGCCGTCGCTGGCCTCGGCCAGGCGCGCCATCGTGAGCACGGCGTTGTAGTGCTGCACGATCACCTCGCCCGCATCATGCGGCCACACGACGGCGTTAAGCTTGAGCGGCGCCGGGAACGCGTCGGCCACACACTCGGCCAGGTGTGAGCCCAGGCCCGAGCCCGTGCCACCGGCCACGCTCTGCAGCATGAGCACGCCCTGCAGCAGGTCGCAGCGCTCGGCCTCGACGCGCAGCAGCTCCAGTAGCGCCTCGGCGTGGCGCGCGCCGTGACCCGCGTACCCGTGGGCCCAGTTGTTACCCGACCCGCTCTGCTGCGTGAACACGTTCCCGCGTTCGTACGTCCAGCGTGCAGGTCCGGAGGCACTGGATTCGGATTCGGATCCGGCGCCGGAGTGGGGGGCGAAGCAACGCTGGATCACGCGTGGCTCCGTGTCCACTAGCACGGCGCGCGCGCGCCGAGTGGCCGGGCTTCCGGCGCGGCCGGGTACCTCACGGAAGAAAGCGGATTCGGTGGATTCGGTCGGATCCTCTGGATCCACGGTGTCCGTCGCTAGCGCGTCGAACAGCGCGCGCCCGAGCTGGTTTCCGCATTGCCCCACCTGCACCGTCAACATGTCGGTCTAGGTGACTTATGCGAGACGTCCGCGATGGAACACTCAAGTGAGTCAACTGCCCCAGTTTCGAGTCGAACCTGGAACAAATGCCCAGTAAATCCAACAAATGTTATTATTATTAATACCTAAATTTTACGAATACTACTTCAACGTCTAGTCCCACCACGTCCCACCAACGCGTTTTGGTAAAAATTAGCTGTTGTGTCAGCAGTTTCGAGCTTCAACATAGCCGACTCGACAGCTCTGACGTGTTGGCCGCAGAGTAGCGGATGACGCACCCAATCACGGTTCATGATCGATTCCCGTCAAACCCCACGAGAGTCGCACGGCTCATGACCCACCAGCCCAGCGAGAGACATGAAAAGAATCGTCGATTGCGCTTCACTCCCTCTTGCACTCGCACTCACATTCGCACTCATGCTCGCGCCCCTCTCCATCCATTCTGCGACGTGTTTGGTTTTCAGCAGAGTCAGTGCCAGGGGTAGTTAGCTCACTGTCGTTGGACACGGGAAATTCGTTTGCTTTTTCGGCGCACCAGGGCACCAAGGGCACATTCGCGTGTTTTTCTCATTTCTCACGTGTTGAAAGGAGACGACACGACACTACAGTACTAAAGTATAGTAATAGAGGAAAGGAGGAAGACATCAGCTGTCATCCGATTACGCCGTTTGGACTAAGCACAAATGTAGGTTGTGTTGAAGAGTCTAAACGGTCTCAACGTCCCGTGTTTTGCGAAAGGTCTGGGTGTCGTAAGGGAGTGGAAGGGGCGCGACGCCTGCATTCATCCAGTGCACAGGGTCGTGCGACTCTGGATCTTTGCGCACTGGTGGATTTATTCCAGGAGCGAACAGGCGAAGCGGAGGCGCGGGAGGGAGGAAAGGAGGGCCTCCATCGGTTGTTGACTATTTCTAAATACCTTCCTCGAAGTAATAGCCAACATGCGCGACAGGTGAGCAGGTGGTGGGGTTGGTGGGCCGCGTGTTGCCCCACCCCACCAGCCGCCGCAGTGACTGTGTGAGTGTAGATTCGGGCACGCCAGTTTAGGGGGAGGGTGATGCTACAGTAACGTTACAGTATGTATTGTAAGAGGCTGATCAGCATCCACTCACTCGAGGCAACCATTGCCGCCAAAAGAGGCACCAGTGTCACAGCGAGAGTCACAGTCCCCGGATGGCATGACAGACGAGAGAGTCGGTCAGCGTCATATTATGTTGCGGCAAACTAGAATCATGGCGGAAGGCAGCCCCAGCTGGCGGTGGACTGTAATACCGTAGCAAAGATCGCTGATTGTTGACATTAATTTGGGGAGGGTATTCGACTTGGCGGGATCACCACGTCCTTGCGTTCAGTCTACCCTGGTTGAAGCGATTCGGAAGGAAATGCAGCGCCATGAGAATCGACAGCCTCGCGTATACAGTGTACTAGACGTAGAGACACGTATACGCCTCATCATGGTTACACCTTTCTCTTTGGGCAGGGATGAGCGGTTGCGACCACTATCCGATACACTACAAATGGAGGAGCAGGGTGGCGAAGGCTTGGGCGATCCCACGAAAAGGCGGTTCTCGCGCTGAAATTCTCTCTGCTGATTGGGCAGGTGCCGTGTTTGGCGAAACACGTTCCAAGAGTGGGAGGAGCCGCACCTCTTCCTGAATGATGGTTACTTACCGTGCTGCACGCACAATTGATGACCCCGCTGTGGTCGGGGGCGTCTGCGTTGGAACTGGGCGGGGTGACATCGCGTACCGGGTGTTGCTGCCACCAACTGATTGTGAGAGTCAAACCCTTTGTTCGGACGTTGGCGTGCGACGCCAGTGCTACTCTTGAACATGGAAGCGTCAACGGCTGGCTGGACAATGTTGCTGGTGGACGGGTGAGTCATGATCGTTGGTTGGATTGGTTTGAGTTTGTCATCCCAACCCAGGCCGTCAAACTCCGCCCCCCCAAGTCCGAGTTGAGAGCTCCCAGTCTTGTTTTGCTCCGACAGCGTGCGAGCGGTGTGTGTGCATTTCCGGATTCGTCCGTTTGTTTCCGGACGACCGAGGTATTTGGTCGGCAACGTTTACTCCCACTACCCTGGACAGCCAGCGCGGGGCGCGGAATTTTTGGGTTCACATCCAGACCAACAAGAGAAACCAGCCCATAGGTCCGACCCACCCAATCGAACCGTCCAGAACCTTGGCCTATTACCGTCGTTGGTGACCCTCCAAGGACTACGTGCGCAAGGGGTGGAAGATCCAGCTTGTGTTGTTTTTTGTTGGCGTGTCTGTGTAAGCATTCTAACAAATCGTCGGCGCCAACCTCTTCGCCAACACAACTAGCACAACCAACAGTACCGCACACAACCAACAACACAGCCCCGCACGCATGGGAAGCAGCACCCGCATGGAGTCGTTCTTGACCTCTTCCACTGCGGCCAGCGCGGCGGCCGCCGCCGGGTCTCCGTCGCGGAAGCGTCCACGCAATCCTTACGATCGGACGCGCGAGGAAGGTGATGCGCCAAGCGATCACCAGCACGGGCATGACCCAGACCCGCGGTTGGAGAAGGCAACGTGCTACGCTGAGAGCAACGCGGCGTCGGTCAGTGGCAGTCTTGCATTACCAGCCTTGCTGCGCCCCACTGTGACGATGGCGATGACCCCCAACTGGAACGGCCACAGACCGCCGTCACAGCCGCAGCAGCAGCAGCAACCACCACAGATGTACTACTCGCCGCCACGCGAACAGCAGCTGCGGCAGGCATCTCCGTCTGGATCAGGGCCACCGCTGGCGCAGTTCCCACGCGGAGACGCGCTGGAGCGGCCCCTGCCCACGCTGTCGCAGATCCTACAGCCATCGACTGGTGGAGGGGGAGGCGTCTACGGCGCGCAGCTGCCGCATCTGCGCCTGCGCGACCCCGTGGTGCACGGCATCCCCACGCGCCAGTTCCCGCACGCCAACACCAACAACTTCAACCTCGCCAATACCAACAACACCCACGCCAACAGCTACGATCCGTTCCAGCACCAGCACCAACAGTCGCCCACGTTCGCCGCGCGTCATCACCCGTTCTTCGCGTCGGCTCAGTCCTCGCCTCAGAATCAGACTCAGTCACCCCCTCAGACGCCGCCCCCTATGACGGGTCCACCGGCGACACCGCCGTCACCACCACTCTCGGATGCGTCAATGGAGGAGGACGACGACACGGAGGACAAGACGCCGTGGCCTACGGCCGCCGAGTACTACGCGCTCCTGACGGATCCATGGCGCCAGTCGCAGATCCCGGTCTACGACTTGGGCGTTGACCCGCGCGGGGTGCCGCTGCAGCCAGAGGATATTTACAACGAGCCACGCTCGTGTATGTACTTCCTCAAGTGCAGTCGGCTCCTGGGGCGAGGCTCGTTTGGGTTCCCACGCAAGAAGCGTGCACCCGTCGGCAAGGACACTCAGAGCGGAGCGAATGCTGGCGCAGGGGCGGGGGCTCGCCAGATCAGTAGCGCAACGGCGGCGGCGCAGCGACGTGAGGCCAGCAAGGAGTTTGAGTGGCGCAAGATGAGCTTCGTGACCGGTTTGCCCAAGAAGCAGCCCGTGGTGCGCTACATCACGGCCACGTGCTACAGCAAGGCGCACCGCGACAGCACGGACAAGAAGAAGAAGGTGCTGCGCATGCATGCCGTAATGCTGGCCAACGAGGATGGCACGGGCGAGGCCGGCGCGTACGTGCTCGTGCACATCCGTGCCGGTGGCGCCAAGCGCGTTGGTGTGCGCACGGCTAGCTTCCAGCAACAGGCCAAGCAACAGCGGACCTCAATTGGGTCGGAAGCCACTTCACCCGCCAGGAGCTCCATGACGATGGACGACGAGCCGGTGACGCCGCCGTTTGAGGATGCGGCGATGGCCGCACGTGGGGGTCGCATCAGCGCCTCACCACAGAAGAAGAGACGCAGCAGCGACCCGTCTGCCGCGTACGTGCCGCGCCAGGCGTCGTTGTGGCCATCGCCTCCGTCGGGTCCAATGTCCGCGCCTTCGTCGTCGTTCACGCTTCGGGCCGCTACAGAATCTGAGCCCGATAGACGCGCATTTCAGTGATGGTAAACCAGCTCACACATACCCATGTACTACACACATCCAAGCTCGTCAAGGTCGTGGAAGAGGAGAAGGATAGAAGAACAACAAAGACGAGGACGCAGACGAAGGAGAAACCAGTGATTTGCCGCGGAAGTTGTGCCAAGCTTGGTTGGCGCTCTCAGCGTCTCCTACCTATTTAAAATACAGACCTAGCAGGTTGATCCTTCCGAAGTGCATACATACTACGGGATAGTACCAGCTTTCTCTCGGCAGCGATTCCGTTCAGGAAGCGTGTGGGATGCTCGTATCGGGGTAGACCCAGCATCCCTTGATCCCTTGGCTTTGCGAGCCGTGATTGGTTTAAGCTTTCGTTCGAAAAAATAGAGAACCAAAGTGAAGCCATGTTCTTGTTAAAACCGAGGAGCCTCAACCGTTTCAATTGCGGTCAATGGGCGGCAGCTCGCCTGGTGACCTACACAGAGAGTAAGCCAGCACCGCCACTCATACCACTAACGCCGGAAGAAATGGAGGGCTCTGCACGCACTCATGGGCAAGGTGGTGTGTCTGGTGGCGGTGGCAGCGATGGCCAGGACGCAGCAGCAGCAGCAGCGGCGGGGGCGGTGGATGGCGCGAGCCTGATCGCGGAGATGCAGCACGTGCTGGCGCAGGTGCCCGAGTCAATCTCCCTCTACCGGAACGAGCTGGAAAAGCTGCTGACGGCGAGCGTGAAATCGCAGGAAAGCGAGCAGCGCCTGGTGCAGCGCACCAAGGAAATCCTGGGCGAGATCCAGGGCAGCCATGAGGTCATGCTCCGCGACGTCGAGGAGGAAACGGAGGCAGTGATGCAGAAGAACAAGACCAAGCTCGAGCTGGAGGCCGTGCGCCAGCAGATCTCCGCCGCGCAGCAGCTCGAGACGGACAAACAGGAGAAGCTCAACGACCTGCGCAGCAGCATCGCGCTCCTACAGGACGAGTTGTCGACGCTGGCGATGCCCAGCGCCAACGCCAGTGCCGACGACATCCTGTTGAATGAAGAGCAGGAGCTTCGCATTGCCAGCATGAAGAAACAACGCGCCGAGCTGGCGCGAGACGTTGAGGCCAAGACGAGCTCGCTACAGGACCTTCGGCAGGAGACCTCCAACCTATACGCACTCGTGCAGGAAGCCGAGGCGCGCAACGCGACACTGGAGGAGCAGCATTCGAGCGTGATGACCGCAATCCAGGACAAGCAACAGCTCGCGGACAAGGAAGTGCGGCGCAAGAACGCGCTGGAGAAGGTGCTCAAGACACGCAAGGCCGCGCTGGAGGCGCTGCTGGCTGAGAGCGCTGTGAAGGAGGAGGAGCGGCGCGAGAACGACGAGACGCTGCGCGGTAAGGAGCTGCAGCTGCGCGAGGCCAAGCAGAAGATGGAAAAATACCTCAAGCAGTACGACGCGCTGTTTCGCACGACGCACCAGCTGACGGCCGAGATGCAGGCGCAGTGGCAGAAGAATGTGGAGCTGCACAAGCTCAACACGCAGGTGGACCAGGAGCTGCAGGCGCAGGAGGCTCAGGTGGCGCAGCAAACGCAGGTCGCGGCCAAGCTGGAGAAACTGGGCGAGCTGGCCAAGGAGCAGCTCCTGGAGCTGGAGGGCAAGCGAGTTGCCTGTGACCACGAGCGCGAGCAGATCAAGCTTGAACTGAGCGAGCTCGTGAACGGCGCAATCGAGCGCGAGCACCGTGAGGCCGACGTGCTGCGCAAGAAGCTGGACGAGCTTCTGCGCGAGCGCGAGGTGCTCAACAAGATGCTGGTCAAGGCCACGGACCGCACGCAGGCCACGTTTGATCTGCTCAAGATCCGTGAAAACACGCGCAAGAACCTGCAGAACGAGATCAGCGGACTGCAGGCCCAGGTGAAGAAGCAGCGCGCCGATATTCAGCGGCTCGTGGGCGAGCGCGAGAAGTACGAGGCGCAGGCGACGCGAGCCACGAAGAAGTTTATGACGGCGCTGGAGGAGGCCAAGCTGCAGGACCTGCAGGTCGTGTCCCTGCAGCACAAGATCGTGGAGGGCGAGGCCAAGCTCAAGCAGCAGCAGACGCTGTACGAGGCCGTGCGCGCGGACCGTAACCTCTATAGCAAGCAATTGATTGAGAGCCAGGAGGCGATTGGCGAAATGAAGCGTACGTTCAAGATCATGACCCACCAGATCGAGCAGCTCAAGGAGGAGATCACGGCCAAGGACCATGCGCTCGTGAAGGAGCACTTTGACCATCACCGCGTAGACAAGGAGAAGGAGCTGCTCCGGCACGAGCTGCTCCGCATCCGCAAGCAGATCCTGTCGTCCGAGCAGATCCTGAGCAACCAGGAGCTGGAGGCCACCAAGCTCACCAAGATCATTCGCGAGGCCGACGACGAGAAGCAGCGCCAGCTCAAGGAGTACGGCGCCGTGGTTCACGACCGAGACACGCTGCGTCAGCAGCTCATGCAGCGCAACGACGAGCTACGCGTGCTCTATGAAAAGATCAAGATTCAAAAGTCGACCCTGGCCAAGGGCCACGCGCAGTTTGCCGACAAGCAGCACGAGCTGAGAACGCTGCAGTCACGCGTGCAGACACTGACGCTGGAGCGTGACGCCAGCAGTAACCAGCTCTCACACGAGGCCTCGCTGCAGAAGGAGACGTTGGCGCTGGAGAAGGATCTGCTCCAGGAAAAGACCAAGATCCGCGCGCTGTCTGAGGAACTGGACCACCCACTCAACGTGCACCGCTGGCGTAAACTGGAAGGATCGGACCCGCAGCGCTTTGAGCTGATCCGCAAGCTGCAGGCACTGCAGCGCAAGCTCATCTACAAGTACGACGAGGCGCTGGCCAAGGACGCGCAGATCCTGGACAAGGAGAAGCTCTACGTCGAGCTCAAGACCGTGCTCGCGCGGCAGCCCGGCGCCGAAGTGGCCGAGCAACTTGCTGTGTACCGAGAGACGCTCAAGGGCAAGCAGAACCAGATGAAGCAGATGGAGGAAGAGCTGGAGATGTACAAGATGCAGGTGAACGAGTACCGCCGCGACCAGGCCACGCTTGAGGCCGAGCGTAAGCGCCTGCAGCGCGACTGGCTGCAGAAGCAGCTCACACGAGGAGCACCTAGCTACGAGAGCGCAGAGGATGACCAGGAGCAGCAGCAACAACAGCAGCAATACGCCAGTAGTTACGATCCATCACTACTTACAGCCGTCGGCGAGGAGGAGACCCCAGAAGAGCACAACTTCATGTAGCCATGTCATCGGATCCCTTTTAATACTGGCCCTGTCATTGAAGTTAGTGGCCCTCAACGGGTTAATAACAGATATCCACCCAACACCTGCGTGATCCCATCAGTTCATGGCAGGTTTAGCCTCGTTCTTCTCGAGGTTTTATCCTTTATCCACTTGCGGGTCGTGTTGGTTTTTTGCC
>JAADWT010000455.1:0-20455 GCA_023336285.1 Pythium grandisporangium
CCCCCCCCCCCCCTACACCATGTGCCAGCCACGGGGGGCGCCTCCTCCGTTCCTCCATTCCTCCCCCGTTCCCCCCCTCCCCTCCCCCCATCCCATCCAACCGTCTGGTTCTAACCTTACAGCATTAGCATATTCAACGTACCCGGCACCACGCTGGAACCTGGAACTGTTCCTCACGTTTTCCATCGAAACCATACACGGATTTCTCCAACTGACACTCGACAACCTCTCTGCTGCTGGCCGCCGCCCTCAACGATACGTGTCTGGCAGAGCAGAGCCTGTTCCGGTTGTTCTCTCCTCCAAAACCAAACCGAGCTTCTGCTGTTTGTTACCCCGTGTACTCCCCTCCCCTCTCCCTTTCGTGTCCGATCGGTAAACTCCCTTACAAATCGCAAGTGTCATTTCTTCCACACTTTTTGGCAATCAACAACACACACACACTCCTCCTCAACCTGAAAGCAAGCAAAAAAAAAAAGGCGGGGGCGCCCAACAAACAAAAAAGAACGGATCAGCGGTTTTAACGAAACGTTCCTCTGGACTGCGTCCAGAACCGGCATCCGTCCGGATCCGGGGATCAGGATCGGCCCTGCGGCCAAACAGCCGGTGCATGCGCATCACAGAAGGAATCAAAGCGGGCATGCAGCAGCGCCTCCAGGCGAGCCACCGACTGAACCGATGGCGACTGCTCCGCGACTACGGCGCGGTCTGTGACTGGGCATGCGGCTGCATCACAGGGCGCTGGCGCTGCCTTCGCCATGAGCCGTCGCCGCTGCTGGTCGCGTGCGTGCTCCAGCTCGCGGGCTTCTTGCTGCGCCAGCTGCAGCGCGGTCGGCTCACGGACTTGCGCATTCGAGTGGGCGATGGCGCCTCGCTTCCGACGTGTGGCGCTGTGTCGTGGTGGCACATGCTTGTTTGCGCTATGGCGAGTGCCTGGGGCTGTAGCTGATACGATGGCGCGTCGTACTGCTGGCTTGCGCGCAAAGCGGTCGCGCCATTCGTCGTCCAGCACGAAGGCGTACTCGCTGTCCTCCTCAGTACTGGAGGATGAGGATGAGGCTGAATATGAGGACGAGCAGTCTGCCTCGGTATCCTCCATCGCTTGTGTCACGTAGTTATTACTGCTTGCATGGGCGCCTCCGTGTCGATGTGGCATTGAGTAGGCACTGCCCTGTGTTGAATGCCCGCCACTATGCAGCAGTGGCGTCACCTCAAACCGCGCCGACAGGTTGGTGGTTGGTGTGAGCCAGCATGACCCACCTCCACCCGCCAGCGCCGTCTGCTGGAAGAGCTGCGGCCATCGCTCGGGGAACGGGAATGGCGGAGGCGGCGCTGGGCATGGGCACCATTCATACGCCTGGGGCGGGACGTGTGGGGGCAGAGGGTAGCTGGTCTGGCGCATGGGCCCCCTTCCGTTGATCATCATTGCTGGTGGCGGTTGCATCTTGACCGCATACTCCATTCACAGTCAATGAATTCGATGCTGATGATTCCGTACGTATGGTGTGTGTGAACCTGCCATGCGTTTCCAGAGGTTGGATTCAATCCAAATATCTGCCAATCAAAGCAGATTCTACCTGTACCTTCAACTGTTGAATACAGGACCCTTCCACTGAGGAATAGGTAGGCCCTGTAAGAAACATAGGCATTCGGGTCACTGGCACGCAACAAGATGGAACTTGGGTGTCTCCAACCGCAAACTGCTCAAGTCCTCTTGTACAGTACTGTAGTGCAACTGCAAAGCGACCCCATTCGAGCACACCACGCTTGACCGAGGTGTTGACGAGACAAAATGTATCGTCAATGGGTCCAACCTCCCGTAGCAACAGCGGAAAGTATTGGCAGTGCCAACACCCCACGCGAGTCCTTTTTTCTTCTTCTTTTGCCCATCGCTGTGATTGCACCCAAACGCCATGGGGATGGATCCACCCGAGCAATTTGTCTCGCCCCAAGGCTATCGCTACACGTAGCGTCGCGTGACGAGACCAAGGATGACGACACATTTTCTTGGGACGACGGGACCAGCCGACCCAGTAGAGTAAGTATGTAGACGCTCTCCATTGCGCCCACAGCAGTCGCGAATGCAGGCGATCAGTTTGAACGTAATATCACGTGCACGCCCGTCGTCTAAGAGGTCGAAAAACCTGCTGCCATTCAAACTGGTGCTTCGATTAAAGCAGTGGGTGGGTGTGCGGTGGATCTGTTTCATGTGGGACTTCAAGGTGGGAGCGAAATAATGGTTTGATACTAACCAATCAGAAGCTGGTTGCAGGCAGGGTTGCACCAATCAGCACGGTCAGGGACTTTAGTACTGGAACGCTGGCCGCTTGCGACGAAATGAGGGCGATGGGACGTGTGAGGCATGACGTCATGCCCAGCACGTGCTGCCAACGCATTGGCCTGCTGCATGTCCTTGGCGACGCCCGAATAGGGCCATTAGGTTGACAGGTATTTAATACATGTAGAATTCCAACATTTTACTTCATTCTTCTCTGGCACTTGAATTGCCGCACTCTTTGCCGAATCATCCCGTCGGATAATCCGACGGATGATCCGTTGATCAGCATCCAGTCCCTCCATACAGGGCATGGTCAAAGTGCAAGGGTGTACACCTTATTCCCTCGGGTAGTCCCGACTGAAGAAAAAAACAATAAAAAAACAAGATCCACTGCCTCGATGGGACTCGTTTTTCTTCCCGCCATGGCATAGATCTTTTCACTTGAACCCTGTATGGATGGATATTTAAAAAAATCTCCCATGGCACCTGCCATGGAAGATTCAATACAAACCCGTAGTCAAGGACCCTGGCTCTGCCCACCCTAGGTATTCCCCCCCCCTCACTTCGCAAACGTGAGGCTGAGGCTCCTTCGTACCTGCTGACATAAATCAGGGAGGATGTTCACGTTGCATGCTACGGTACAGTACAGGGTATTCCCCCCTCGAGCATTGAGCGTGGCCTCCCTCCATCAAGCTCCATGCTCCATGCCCCAGGCTCCATGCTGCTCCATGCTCAAAGGGGGGGGGAGTGACTTGCATGCCTTGCTCACTGCGTGAACTCACTTTGGAATTCGCTCGCGCCACCGCAAGCCCCCAATACCAGTCCCAGTCCCAGTCCCAGCCCCCAAGATGGTCCGCACGTCGCCTGATTTTGGCGTTTCCGCCTTTACGCTCCTGCCGTCGGCCGAGGATGCGCATCACATCGCGCAATTCGATGAGTCGCCCGAGCTCTTTGTGCGTCGCCGTGGCCAAGTGTTTCAAGCCGCCATTACGCTGGAGGACCGGCGCTCAGATGCGCGGTACGGCGTGGCGCTGGCGCTCAAGGACACGGCCTCGAACGAACGCGTGATGAAGATCGGCGCCCATGCGTCGGGCGAGTCGTCGCAAGTGGATGCCTCGTACTGTGCGCCGTCGAGTACGCCGAGTGAGGATGCCAACACGCTCCTGGTGGACATTTACTTGTCCCCCACGTCGACACCGGTGGGCTTGTTCACGCTGGCGGCCGTTGTGCGCCAAGAAGGACCAGATGGCTCGAAGAAAGGCGAGGTCGAGTGTGAGAAGCCCGTGTTTGTGATTTTCAACCCGTGGTGCGAAGCCGACGAGTGCTTCCTGGACTCGGACGACGAACGCAACGAGTACGTGCTGCAGGAAGAAGGGTACGTGTACCAGGGCGGCTCGGGGGGCAAGGTGGCGCCCAAGGCCTGGTCCTACGATCAATTCGATGCCCATGTCGTCAAGGCCATGCTGCTCCTGCTCAACAAGGTGCCGATGGCCAATCGATCGTCCGCGGTGCTCGTGTCGCGCGCCTTTAGCGCGCTCATCAACTCGTCCGATGACGATGGCGTCTTGACCGGGAACTGGTCGGGCGATTACTCGGGCGGCGTGGCGCCGTACACCTGGAATGGCTCGCAGCCGATTTTCCAGCAATACGTCGAGACGAATGGCAGGGAGGTCAAGTATGGGCAATGCTGGGTCTTCGCGGGGGTCTTGACCACGGCCATGCGCACGCTGGGCATCGCCTGTCGGCCCGTGACGAACTACAACAGTGCGCATGACACGAATGCGAATCGCACGATCGAGTACTACTACGAGGGCACGACGAAGCTGGACAAGTCGTCCGACTCGGTCTGGAACTTCCACGTCTGGTGTGACGTGTGGCTCAAGCGGGCCGACCTCGGCAGTGATGGCGTGTACGATGGCTGGCAGGCCATTGACGCCACGCCGCAGGAAGAATCCGACGGGCTCTACCAGATGGGGCCCGCGCCGCTCGTGGCCGTGCAAAAGGGCAAGCGCGTGAACTACGACACGGACTTTGTGCTGGCGGAGGTAAACGCCGATATGATGTACTATCAAAAGATGGACAATGGCAAGTTTCAGCTGTCCAAGGTGGATACCAAGAACGTGGGCAAACGCGTGATCACCAAGGCCGTGGGGTCGGAGGATGCCGTGGATGTCGTGTCCAATTACAAGGCAGCGGAAGGCTCGGCGTCGGAACGCGCCACGATGCTGCGAGCAACGGAAGACGAGGACATGGGCATTCAACTGGAGTTGGCGCTGGTGGAAGAGCCCGCCCGATTGGGCAGTGACGTGACGCTCAAACTCATTGGCACCAAGTCGAGCGACGAAGAGTTGTCGATTGTGGGCGATGTGCTGTTCTACTCGCGTGCGTACCATGGTCGGACACGGGCGATCCTCAAGACGATTCCGTTGGCGAACTTGACCGCGCCGTTTGAAGAGGAACTCGTGCTCTCGGCCGAGGAATACGCGCCGTGCCTGCACGCGGAGGCCGGGTTTTGGATCCACATGGAAGTCAACACCATGGTGACGGAAAAGAAGATGATTTTGACGGAAGAACTCGACTTTGAATTGGACTCGGCGCCGTGCTTGTCCGTGTCGTTTGGCGAGGCGGACGCGCTGGCGTTGGCCAAGGGCGAGGAAGTATCGATTGCCGTGACCATCACCAACCCGTTTGCGAGCATGGCCCTGACCGGCGGCAGCGTCGGCTTGGAAGGCGCGCATCGGTTGCTGTGCGGCAAGAAAGTCATCGTGGACGTGCCCGACTTGGAACCGGGTGCGTCGACGACCGTGGCCGTGCCGTTCACGCCCTGCTGCTCGGGCTCGTTCAACATGACGATTGATGTGGATTTCAACGAAGCGTGCGATATCACAACGTTTACCAAGGTGACCATTCAATAGACTGGCCATGCGGGGCAAGAGAGGAGAAGCACATATCAATGCCAGTGTCAATCAACAACAACAACAATCCTGCGTAATAGGTCTCGTGGCTCCAGGTATTCAAGTCAATCACACACACAACTTATTGTTTTTACCATGCTGTTGATTGCTGTGCTCTCTGTTACTAGTATGTGCCAATCGACGGCATTCGATGGCGCCTTCGCATGTGCTGAGTTGAAATATCTGTGATGGAGTATCATGAATGATACAACTACGTAGTAGTGTAACATTACACCCAATGCAAGTATTGTGGCTACTCGTCGTCCCTTGGTATCGTTGTGATGTGAAGCCAATGTTAGGGGCGTCGAATGAATTGGACTACAGCTGGAATGTCGTCGCTGGAACTCCACGGGGTCTCTACCTCGGTGGGGATGGCAACATCCGTACCCAGGCGTTGGAATTGCCCCACACGGCATCGTAACCCATCAATTTGTATTCGTCCTCCACGGGTGTACGTATCACTAGACTAGGCCATCTTCTACAGCGCACAACAGTTCTTGCGTCGCATGTTTGCTCTCTTGCACATCCGGAAGCTGTATTCTTATTATTGCTACGTCTTAGATCCTGATATATTTGCAACCGGGGAACGACGCTTGATGGTAGAGAACCTCTGGATCCGCCAGCGTAGCGTCACACGCGGCCTAGTTGGGTGCAGCCCCCAATCCACAGGATACACAGCCACTGAGCACTCCTTCTGTGCAAAGCGTGCTGCCCCATGGACTCGTATAGCCTTGGTCACACTTTAGAAAACACAAACCGTTCATTGCGTCTTGCGTCGCGGAACAGTGCGCGGCGTGGGGGCTATCGGCAAAGAACGGCTTTGTACAGCTCAATGGTGCCCCGTGGGTCCACAGGCCCAGGCCCTTACAGCTGGGCTCGGGCTCGTTGCATTGACAGCATCCTTCGCTATGGTATCCAAAGCCGCATTTGGGGTACCATGTGAGGCGATACCCTTCACAATTGCCCACTAAATGCACTACCTCGCAGCGCTCCTGAGCCGAATCCCCAGAAAAGGCGTCGGCCACACGCACTCGATATCCTTCTCGTTCGTACGACTTGGCCACACATAGGTCGACGACGTCGAGCATATCGGAGGGACACGGTAGTTCGCACCGTGGTGGAAACGTCTGTGGCGTCCCCCAATTGCGTACATACCCGGACGGGCAGCTATTGTAGCTACCCGCGCCCCAGCAAGTGCTACCACCGTCACAAGCGCGAGGCGCCTGGCCCACGCGATTGTAAGTGTGCAGTCGGCAATACGATACCGGGATGGCTGAGCTGGAAGAGGTTGGAGGGGGAGCTGGTGACGGCGCGGGAGTGACGGATATCAGGACGGTGGAGCATTACGCGATTAAAAGCGCTAGTGCGAGGCCATGGCCTGTGACGGAAGGAAGTGTCTTGGCCAGGGCTTCCGAAAATGCCACCTTTTATTGAGATATGAAAATTCTTACTACCATGGTCAAGAGTCTTCACCATGGTAGTAAGACGGGAACGTTGCTGGAGGGTGGTGGGCGAGAGAGATTGGAGAATGACCAGGAACGAGGAACTGTCGCACCTCCGAGATGCAGGGCCGCTGGTGAGGTACATGTAGGTGATAGTGGCCGTACGAGTAAATTAGAAGTCGATTTGGATAAAGGTACTAGACTAGACTGCGTAAAGAAAGCAATTATGAATCAGTACAGTACTGCAGCTCCGCGTGGAACTGTAGTTATAACTGCTATGGCTGAGGTCGACATGGCCGTAGCCATCGTGCAGTCATCGCGTAGCCATCGCGTCCTTGTGGTCATCGCTTGGCTGTGTAGCGGCTGATGTTACGGAAAGTGAACCCATTGTGCGTGGGTGGTGCACTTTCGAACATACAGTAGTCAAGGGTCTTGAGCAGCGGTTGGTTCACTTGTGTGAACCCCAGGATCAAGCGAGTCATGCGTTTCCAGAGGGTGTGGTCAATCCGAATATCCGCCAATCAACGCAGATTCTATCCGTACCCTCAATTCTTGAATACAGAACCCTTTGTGGGTGGATAAATGGGTTGGTGGCTCCGGCGGCTTCCCATCGCATTGAGTAGATAGGGAGCATTGGCCATCGGTTATTAGCTAGCATTCTCCGTGGATCAACGTGGATCATGCCGCCGCAGAAGAGAGGACGACAGGGCAAGCCCAGTGGGCAGCATGACGCCGAGATGAAGGAGCCAGACGCCCGTATGGATGCCGCGGCGGAAGCGTCCAGCAGCGACGACAGCGACGATGATGAGGACGACGCGCTCACGTTTGCCGAGAAGGAGGACGACGAGGAGGAAGATGAAGACGAAGACGATGCCATGGACGGTGGGGACGGCGCCGATGCAGCCAACGGCGCGCTGGCTTCGCGCCACGTGAACGTGGAGTTTGTGTTTGTGGACCCGCGCGAGTCGCATTTCCACAGCGTCAAGCAGTTTGTGATGTCGCTGCTGCCGTCGTCGCAGCCGCTGGACGTGTCAGGGCTGGCATCCCTGATCGTGGCACAGCGCGCCGTGGGCACGATGGTGAGCGTGGAAGGTGAGGAGGACGTCTACGGCTTCATCACGGCGCTGGGCCTGCAGCGCTACGCCGACCAGGGCTGCGTGCAGCAGGTGCTGCAGTACCTCGGCAAGCGCTGTCCTGCTAGTGAGGCCGCACGCTTCCAGGCGCTGCTGGCCAACCATTCCGTGGCGCTCGTGGTGAACGAGCGCATGGTGAACCTGCCCTACCAGCTGGTGCCGCCGCTGCATTCCGCACTGCACGAGGATATCGAGTGGGCGGTAGTCAACGCCGAGACCGAGGACCTGCGCCAGAGCTTTGCCTTTGACTACCTGCTGCTCATGACATCGTGCTCACTGGAAGCCGCCAGTGCGGGTGGCAATGGCAAGGGCAAGAAGAACAAGAAGGCCAAGACCGAGTACGCGGCCAGTTCGGCCAAGTACTTTGCACACTTTGAGGATGAGTTCTTGGAGGCCGAGGCCGAGCTCGTGTTCTCGTTTGAGACGCCCCGTGGGGACCATGATCGAGTGGGAGACGTGCAGCACACGGTGGTGATGGTGGTGGAGCGATCGCGCCACAAGGCCGCACTGGGCAGCATCGCCGCCATGATCAACGGATAGACGCGAACGGACTGGCTGGAGCAGGAACTGCAGAGCAGGAGGAAGAGGGTGGGAAAAGGCTGAGCGGGAATGATGATAGCGTATTTAGAGCCAAACTGACGGTCTTAGTCTATTGATCTCTCTCTCTCTCTCTCTCTCTCTCTGTATCCATATCTGCTGTTTAGAAAAGTCTGCTCTTGCACACGGATAGACTAAAGGGCTGACTGGCTACCGATGTGTGGCCATCCAGTCGGCAGCTAGACCGATGCTGCTGCGGAGTGCGCGCAGCTCCTTCTCTTCCTCCGGTCGTAGGAACCGGCGGCTCAATGGTGGGTCTATCGGACTCGCGGCGGCTGACTGATGACTGCCGTACGGCTGGGCTTCGTATGATATACCTTGTCGCCAGACCGAGGGCCGCTGGCGTAAGGGCGAGGCTGGCACCGCAATTAGACCGTGATCACCACCGTCATCTCCAACACCACCATCACCTCTGCGGCGGCAGCTTCTGTCCGGCAGTATCCGGAGGAAAGGACTTGGTGACGCATTTCCAGAGGCCTGGACGCTGACCGCACGAGGGCGACGCTGCCGGTCCTGCTGGATCTCGCATTGCACGCGCTGAACCGTTTCCGGCGAGAAGGCGGATAGTCGGTCTTCCAGCGCGCGCAGCTTGCGCCTTTCCCCTGCAAGAGGAGCGGCGGCAGTGTCATGCCGATGAAGAGGAGGAGAAGAAGTTGGTGGTCGTGGTGGCTCCCAGGGCAGTCGCAGAGCCTCGTCCTGGAAGCGCTGCGCCACTGAAGCTAGGGCTCGCTCACTAATCTTGTACTCACGCTCGATGGCGAGCTGCATCTCCGAGTGAAGCGCTCTCATGGCGGCTTGATGCTCCTGCTCGAGCTGCTGGACACGCCCGGAAAAGCTCTAGGGGGGCATAACATTAAATACAACATCACTATTGCGATAGACCCAGCAGCGGGAGCGGGGGGCGTACATTACGGATGCGTGCGATATGGCGCTGCAGTCGCTCCTGCTCCTGCCCTTGCAGCGACTTGAGTGCATCTGTGGCCTGCGTCACCAGGTGCGAGAGCTGTTGGGTACCTGCCAAGCCACGACCCACCATTATTAGTTTTCAGCTAACTAAACGACTAAAAACAACAGATATCCCCTCACACACACACTCACGCGAGTTCTGCTGGGCCGACACACTCTGCAGGTGGCCACGCAGCGCATGGACGTGCCGGTCAATCGCTAGCGCTGGCTGGCGTGGTGGTGGGGAAGCAACAGCGTCAGAGTCCGAGTCCTCGTCGCTGCTTGCGCACTGCTGTGCTCGACCTCGCCCAGTACGTGTATGTGGCTGCTGCATGCGTCGTGTCCGTCGCATGGGTGCTGTCGGGCGGCTAAGGAAGATGCGTCGCAGTCGATCTAGCCTTGCCATATCGTTTGTGGCGACCGCCTCTGTAGCGCGGTCACTGTTCTCGTTATCGCCGCCATTTCCGTCGTCGTCGACATCATCATCATCATCACTCTCGCTGGTGGTCACAGCCTGAAAGCAACGAACGTTCCGAGACTTCCGAATGGGGAGTACTCCCTCACTACGTCGATGTCGTGGGTGATACTCACTGTCGCTGTCGCTGTCGCTATCCATGCTGCTGCATTCGTTACCATCCCTCGTATATCTGATGGAGGGCATGGTCCGACTTACCAACTGCCGCGTGCGTGGTGCAGCATCGCACCCTTTCATGATCCAATCGGTTAGGAACCGATACGGTTATCATCTCCAGCACCTTTCCACTGCAATTTCCTTGTCCAGGACCTCGTCGCAATACGCTTCTGGGATGGATGAGATTCTTCCTCACGCTTACAACGGGCGGATGCTCAGCTAGCTCGCGACCACAGCTATCTCTTTTTGTTCTTCCTCATTCTCAATTTGAGTCTGGGCCAGTGCCATCATGGCTGTGGTGACCCCCGTCGTCGGCTACGTGCACCATGTGCTGCAGCGAATGGGTGGAGCCGTGGTCAAAATCCTGCGCTGGTCTCATGTACTGAGCCTACCTTCCTCCTCCTCCTTCTCCTCGCCTTCCAACAGCCCAGCACCAGTGACTGTAAAAGACGACCCAGGTGATGTCCCCCCGCGGGTTCACGAGAAGGTGGATGCATCGGCAGGCGGCGATGAGGATTCGCAAGCGGTTCAGGATAAAATCATGATCACCTCGGATGTCTTCGATGCCCAGGGCCCCGTCCAGTCGTTTTCACACGCCCATATACCGATTTCTAATGATGTTACCCACCAAGCCCAGCAACAGCAACAGCAGCAACAACATGAACCAACACAACCTCCTTCCATTCCGGCTCTGGAATCGCCCATCATGGAGAAATTGTCGATCCCGCTTCGTGAAGAAGAAGGCGCCGAGACTCTGCTTTGGACAATGTCCCACGCGCATTACTCGGATCTGTCTCGGGACGATGAGCTGCGCGTCGTGGAGACCACAGATGTGCAGGTAGCGCAGCTGTTGCCTGCGACGGCGGCGGCGAGAATGCGGGGGGCCGCTCCCAAGGTCTCCATGACGGCGACGGCGGACCTCGCGGCGGAGCCGAAGCCACTGGCATCGGAAGACAAGCGGGAGGACCCACCATTGGTAGACGCTGAGGAAGACAGCGAGCTGGAGCGTGCGTCCGTCAAGTCGGTAGCCTCTGCTACTTCGGATGAGGAGCGCGTTCGTGAAGGCAGCGCTATGGTAGCTTCATCACTGCCGCCGCCGTCACCACCGGGAAAGGAGATTACTCCACCACGACGGCAGCCGGCTGTAGCGCCTGCGCGTGAACTCTCGTACGAGGAGGACGAGGAGTTTGACGACTATGACACGGACGATGATGAGGTGGCGACACCGAGCACGCCACTGCCTCCGTTTCTGCAGCACCACAACATCTCCACCGTCTATTATGCCGTCTAGGAGAGGGACCTTGGGCCATGCTACCACTCATTCATTCACTCATTCGTCGGGTTGATTCCATATTTTCAGGAAATGCCTCTCTATTTTCGTTGTTTCTTTTCGAACGTGTAGCCATTTCACTGTCGTTGTAGACGCGCATTGGTGGGAATCCTCCTTCCGAGTGATTTCCCATTGGATATTTTATGTGATATTTCAAAATGGTTTACACCAATCACACATTAGTATCAGTTCCTCTCATCAGTCATCGTTTGGGCAGAAAGAGATTTTGGCGGGGGGAATGGCGCCAAGGAGTATGACCACCATGCTGCGGCGCGGGCCGTCGCGGCGCCGCGTAGCGACGCTACTGGTGCTGCTGTCGGTGCTCCTGGTAATGACATCTATGCACTCAGGCCCCTTCGTGGCGCTCGCGGCTTCGCAATCTCCATCGCACGCGGATAGCGCGCATAATGCACTGGAACATGACGATGACGATGAAGAAGACTACCACGATGATGATGACCATGATGGTGAAGACTATCACGATGACCATGACCATGATGAAGAAGATCATGGCGATGATGACGACCGTGATGACGAAGACCACCACGATGATGACCATGATGAAGAAGACCATCACGATGACGAACATGATGATGAAGACTATCACGGTGATGATCATGATGATGAAAACCATCACGATGATGACCATGATGATGAAGACTATCACGATGATGATGGACTTGATGGTGAAGATCATCACGATGATGACCATGATGATGAAGACCATCACGATGATGATGACCATTATTATGAGGACCATGATGATGATGACGACGCTAATCGTGATGATGGTATCGCTACCGACGATGAAGACGACGGAGAAGAGGAGGATTTCGACGCCTTCTACGACGAGAACTGGTGGTTCTCCAGCGATCCGTCGGAAGCTGCACACCACCACGGCAAGGGCCATGGAGCTGATGCCCACGCGGCGGCGCCATCTCCGCGCTGCGCCGACTCGTTGCCGGCGGCGCTCCTGAACGATGACTATTGCGATTGCCCCCAGGACGGCAGCGATGAGCCCGCCACCTCGGCCTGTGCGCAGGTCTCTCATCTTGCCACGGCGCCGCGCTTCCAGTGCCTGCAGGACACGCGTGCATTGCCCACGGCCATGGTGCACGACGGTGTCTGTGACTGCTGCGACGGCAGTGATGAAACTGTCGAGGTGGGCTGCCGCAACACGTGTGCTGCCGAGAAACGACTTCGTCTGGATGAGCTGCAGCTCCATCGTCATGCCATTCGGATGGGGCTGCATGCACGAGACGGGTATCTGTCTCAAGCCAGTGACAAGATGGAAGCACTGCAGCGGGAGGCCGAGCAGGCGCAACAGACGGCCAGTCAGCTGGAGCGTGTCATGCAGGACAGGCATCGCGCCCTGGAAGCCAGCGGCCAACAGCCCGAACCAAAGGCATTACGGGAACTGCAGCACATGTACCAGCTGCTGCGGCAGTGGCAGTACGTGTCGTATGTGCGCCAGCGCGTGGTGGCGCCCGCCACGTTTGAGAAAGCACGAGCGCGTGAGGCCTTTGCCTCGCTTGTGGGGCAGTGCTTCCCGTTTCAAGTGAATGAGAAGCAGCTCAAGGGCGGCTCCGCCAATGTGGTGCCCCGCGAGTACGTGGTCGTGTTCTGCCCCTTCCAGAACGTCACGCAGACGGAGCCAGGGTATGCGGCCTGGCAACGAGAGGAGAGGAGTGCCAAACGAGGCGGGCTGGAGGTGGTGGAGCAGGGGGAGCGAGCGGAGGAGGAGGAGGCCACACAGCGACCGATCCTCATGGGCGTGTGGAACGAATGGCTGGATGACGAGCAGCAGCTGGAGCAGGACCAGCGCCGACGGCGACAGCCAGCGGTGACACGACAGCTGTACGACCAGGGCGAAGGCTGCATGAATGGACAGAGCCGTGTGGTCCGTGCTGACGTGAGTTGCGGTGCCGAGAACCGCGTGCTGGCCGTGGAGGAGCATGAAATGTGCATCTACTCAGTGACGTTCACGACCCCGGCCGCGTGTCACCAAGACGAGGTGGATGCCATTGACGCGGCGATCGCGCGTGTGACGGAACAGCTAGAGTTGGCGGAGAACGTGGAGGAGGATAAGGGGGAGGAGGAGGTGGAGGCCAAATCCACGACGGCGATCAAGGATGAGCTATAGAGCAGAGGTGCCAACTAGAGAGTGAGAGTGAATGAGAAGAGATGAGTAGGAGTGTAGCTGTATCGAATCCTGAGCGATGCCCCAGGCCCAGCTAAAGTGTCTGCAATGGCCAAAGGCACGTTTCGTTTCCTCCTTGACTGAATACAGTTCGAGTACATAGAATATGAAACCCAAAAGGACTGGTGTGCAGATTGATGCCCTTTGCTCGTTAGATCACGAGCGCTTGCATTACTGATTGCAATTGGTTGTCTTCGTGCCTCATCTCTTGTTGTATGTCCAGTTCTTGCTGTCCCTGCTGGGCATCCTCCTCGTCATTAAGCCATCGAAGTCGCTTGCCTCGCGCATGCACAGCGTATCGCGTCCCTCCTGACCCGAAAAACTCATACAGCACCACTCCTTCGGCATGGCCACGCTCAAAACGCCCTTGAATCGTGTCCCCATTTTCGATTCGCACACGGCCACAGCCATGACGCACGCCCTCTTCACAGGCTCCTTCATACTGCACGATTCGATATAACCCCAATGGCCGGGCCGTCATGCTTGAGCTCTTGTCCTTCTCGTAAGGTAGATCCGTTTGCGCATTCTTGAGCGCCGACTTCTTCTCCATCAACAACTGGAGCTGCCTCAGCACCAACGGGAGGTAGACAATCACTGCGTCATCGCCATGAAGGCGACCGTATCGCCATGTGCCGCTCCAGCTCTTCCCATCTGGGGACGTTAGCTTCCCAATGCCATGGAACTCGCCACGAAGGATGCCACCGACATACGTCGAGGCACCGCGTCCGCTATGCCACAGCCGTGAGCCAGCGGGGAATTCGTATTCTCGCTTCCACTCAAACCACGAATCGTCCGATGCGTGAGCAATATTATTGTTCTCCACACCGAGCTGATCCTCGTCGAACCCCAGCGGAGTCACTCTGTACGAAATGTGAACTTCTTGTGCGGTCTGCGCGCCATGCTGGTACCCGCCCTCGTATCGATACTGCGACACAGATTTCGCTTTAAAGTTCACCGCACGCTTGACGAGCACGCCGTAGCCGTGAGCGGCATCTTGCACCCACTCTGCATCCAACCAGTGGTCATCCCCCGCTTGGTACACGCGTTTCCCATGCCCATGCCGCTTCCCATCACAAAACGAACCATCGTACCGGCCTCCGTGTCCGTACACCAGTGAACCATGTCCGTGGAAGAGGCCTCTTTTGAATGCGCCTTCGTAGCTGTCTCCTGTGCCTGTGTAACTCACAACGCCATGGCCATGGAACAACCCGCGCACAAACTGACCAACGTACTTGAAACCAGTCTCCCCGGGGACTTCCATGACGCCAACGCCGTGAATCTCATCATCATCCCATTCGCCGTCGTAGGTTTTGCCATCAGCGTACTCGCGTCGTCCTCGCCCATGTCGAAGTCCACGAACGTAGTCCCCCGTGTATGAGCCACCGTCAACGGTTCCTTTCTTGGCGAGCACGCATTTCCCAAAGCCATGGAACAGGCCATGTGCAAACTCACCGACATAGGTCACCGCCCCAGACGGGGATCCGCCGACGTCGCCGCTGCGGCGGCGCAGTTCCCCCTGCTGTCCATGCCACTGCCCATGAACCCAATCGCCCTCGTACACGTCCCCGTTGGCGTACACACACACTCCCTTCCCCTCTCGATAGCCGTCGACAAACTCGCCATTGTATCGCTCCCCCGTCGTAAACTTCTCGGCACCGCGGCCGTGCATCTTGCCTCGCCGGAAGTCACCCTCGTACACGCACCCGGGTATCCATTGCCGCGTCAATGCATGTTGTCGCTTGTTCCGCGTGAGCACACCAAAGCCCTGGTAAAAGCCCTCCGCAAACTCACCCACGTACGTGCCACTGGCTGTCGAGGATGGCAACGCCGATGTGGAGGACGCACCAAACGTGAGCACCCCACGACCGTGGCGCAGCCCATTGACCCACTCACCATCATACACGTCCCCGTTCGGAGACTTCAAGCGCCCCCGCCTGTGAATGGCCCCATCATCACCGAGGCGCCAGGACCCCACCGTGTAGACAACTCCACCCGTCATGTGGTCATGCGATGCTTCTGCTGAGTCCGTGTGGTCGTGACGCTTACCAATTGTATCGTTGAACGGTCGCAGTGCTACACGTCCCGCCAAAGTCTGCATTGCTAACATCACAGACATGTCAATCAGTCAAATAGAACACGACACCCATACCCTTCCCATTCATCCCATTCGAATCCACAGAAACACAGCCACGATACAAACGTAAACGACACGTCTCATATTGACTCCTTGCCGGTTGTTCGCTTCCATGCTCTTTCAATCCTGCTCCTTCATTATAGTGCATCTACGACAAGCCTCCGCGATACAACACAACCATTGCCACACCCCTCGACAACTACCTGTGACCGCAGTACATACTTAGTCGCGGATGCTGCCTCGCTGAATGGGGTTCACGGGAAGCGAGCCAGGCTTGCGCAAGCCAACGCGCTTCTTGGTCTTCGCCGCCTGCTCGGGGTCGGGGCGCAGAGAGAACACGGCGCGCGAGCTCTTGAGGTATTTGTTGCGGCCATGCTCTTCACGCACCAAACTCTCGAGAACAATGTGGAGCGATACTGGACGACGTGAATTCTTGCGAGCCGTCTTGAGGCGTGTCAGGTACCGCCGCGTGCTGGGTTGCTTCTTTTGCAACCGCGAGCTCGTATCATCAGCATCTCCGTCCCCACCGGCACCACGATCTGACGAAACCGAGCTCATGCTGGCTGCGCTCGCCTGACGCAGCAAACCAGGTCCACTGCCACCAGCGTTGGGCCGTGCCTTGGTCGTAGCCGCGGAAGAATCCACATCCTGTTGCCAAGCCTTGGCACATGATTCATGGAATGTCTGGCGCGACACGACCATAACCATGGACATGTTGAGGTTCCACTTTTCCCCGCTTCCAGTTCCAGAAAGCGCCATACCAAACGGAGGTCGGGACAGGGACACCTTGCAGTACTGGCACGTATTAGATGGTGGGGCGTACGCGCGTGAAAGAGCACGTTTGAGTGTGGTCACTTGTTCGTACAAATCGATACTGATAAGTCCGTTCGCGGTCTGGTAAATGCTCTGTTCGTAGTTGTACGTGTCAAGCATACCGAAAATGGTAGGGCGGAAGTCACCGAATTCACCGCGCCCATGCTCGTTTGTGATTTTGAACAAGATCGATTTGAGCGAAACCGAAGACGACATACGTTCCAGAATGATGCGAATCAGTTCGTTGATGGCAACCTGGAATGCCGTTTGCGCGCCACTCCCACTGCCACCCGAGCGCGATGCAATCCTGGCAGACGAGCTACTTGATGACGGCTTGGACTTGGAGCGCTTGACCGCACTCTGAATACGCAACAATTTGTCCAGCAATGTGAACCATAATTTCTCTGCTTGATCATCACGGTTCCGGAGCGAATTGCGCTGACACATCACCAGTGCGACTTCAAGAGTCTGCTTCGCGTCACGCCCTTCAGCCACACTATCGATGATACTTTCAGCCAATTGCGCTCGGTGAAGTGATGATCCACTGGCCGCTCCACCAGCACTCGCCGATACGCCGCTACCACCGGTACTGCTGTCCTTGCTACCAGTAGCAGATGACAAAGGTGCCGCCATATTGTATCCACGCAACGCAGGACGCAGAATCTTCAGTTTTTGCTCCAACGACAGCAAAATAAGTTCAAGCGCGCCCTTGACGTCACCTGTGCGTTCCAGCAGGTAGGCCTCCGCGTCTGTAATTCCATATTCTTTGCAAAGCTTGAGGCACGCATCCACCTTGTAGCTATCGTGTGATTCAAGGTAGGGAAAGACGCCCTCTGGTTCAAACTCGCACAACAGTCGTACAAATCGCTCTTGGACGCCTGGATCATCAGCAAGTCGGAGTTTCGAGCGATCGAGCAATTCTTTAAGCATTTCCACATCATCACCAGCAAAGTCGCTACGACTGTTGGTGCCCGAGCCACGCAAGACCTGCTTCAGGTATGCGAATTCAAGCTTGGCTCCGCTTGTTCGCATGGAGACAAATTTATGGATAACACGGTTATTCAAGTGTGGGAATTGACTCAGGATAAGCACCACGAACGCATAATCGTCAGTCTCCATGAGAGCACCCGCGTGGGTAAGAACAGCATCTTCAATAATCTTCCGGCGAGCAGGACTAGCAGCAGCCGGTACCTCGAGGGATGAACGCGATGAGGTGTCTGAGTCTTCATCAACAAGTTTGTCAGTTTCCACGCGAATATAACTGAACGCATTCATCCGGTATTCGTGCTCAGCGTCGACAAGATATGAAGCTACGACTTGCGAAATATCGTCTGTTTCCTTGTAGAGAATCACTGCTGCACGATTCATTTTCTCTTGGATTACACTGCGAAGCAATGCGTTGTGATCGTAGCTGTCATGGCTCAATTTTTGTAATAGGCGAACCAGCATTGCCTGTCGGCCAGCCTTATCGAAGCCTTCCTCCTGTGACGTAGCCAGCGCCACCGCGGTTGAACTTCCTGAGCGCCCACCAGTAAGCGCTGCCGGCCCGAGCGCCAAAAAGTTCATGAGAGAATTCATTACGCTACTGCCAGCCGTTGCCGAATTCGTAGCAGCGCTACCAATATCACCACGAACATCAGCATACTCTTGTGGATCAATACAGCCACTACTGAGAAGGCGCGCTTCAAACATAAAGAAGTGGCCATGCTCAACAGAGCTAAATGGTGACGCCGTACTACGACTGCGATCAGTTTGATCACGCCCACCGGGTCCAAACACAACGTCCGCCAAGGTTAGAACCATCGACATACGACTTGGGCATTTCGATAATCCTGCCTGTCGTGCAGATTCGTAGCGACTCGTCGACATGCGACCACCGCCTTTTTTCTCGCCTTCGTATTCCACTGTTGGGTCATCAAAAACCCGCGCCAAAATATTGAAAAATTCCTTAGCATCCAGCTCGAGTAGTGCCGTGAGTCGAGAGTAAGTTGGCGCTGCGGAGGGGTCGGAATCAGCCGGCACTGGGTCAAAAAGATAGTGAAGAATATCCGCACGGACCTTGTTAACTGCTTCTGTTGGTAACAGCTCATTTTTCGGAAACTGGCGGCCATTAAGAGCATATGAAATGTACAGAAGCAACTTGTATCCATACAAGCGACGACGACGCGCACCAGTGATTGGTTCAGGTGCTTCGACTGTCATCGTAGAAGTGGTGGGGGCAATCGACTTTGCACTACCTCCTCGACTCGCACCTCCGAAGGCAGCGGCCAAATCACTCACTTTTCCGCCTGCAGATCCAGGACGTGGCGGTGGTGGTGGACGAAGAGACGACGGCTTAAGTGTGGTAACAGTCACACTTGTGGCTTTCTTCTTTTTTACCTTGTCTGTCGTCGCAGCATCGAGCAGAATACTGATTGGTGTCACATAATCATTCTTTCCTTCGTTGTAGATATACACCAGTGCGGAGTACAGCTCATGCTCCCTGCAGAGGTTGATGATTGTGTCAAGTTCCAACTCCGCCACGTTCAAATGTAACAAACACTGTTCGACCTGTGGAAGCTTGTAGTTTGAGTCGAAGTGCGCAACAAACACGTTCAGTACCTCCGGGGAGACAGTGCGCAGTTTGTCAGCGAGAATGTACGGCTCGAGAAGTTCCACAAACACATCTGCACGATTTGCATCCTTGAAGCGTTTGAAGATCTCACCAAATAGAAGATCAGTGCGTCCAATAATGGCACAGTATTCAATGCACACACCCGCAAGCATTTGGTAATGACTCTTGGCCAAATCCAGCTTGAGTTTGGAATCATTCGCCCAAGATGGCGCAGAAGATCCAGACGTTGTAGATGATGGAGCATTGGCAATAGCAAGGCGCACATATTCCATAAGCAGATCGGCCACCCGTTCAGCCACACTGATCGGGACGAAATTTTTGGTCACCTTACCGCTTCGTGCCTTTTGATATGTTTCCTCCAACTTGCGAGAGATCTCGATGGGGTACGGGTACTCGCCACAGCGCCAGCGCACTTCGTCTGCACTCTCTTCATGTCGGAATACGTCCTCTTTCTCGCCACTGCGTTGGTTGGTTTGGCACATGTGCAGCAAGTCCACGAGACACTGATCGTTGTGTTGGTCACGGAAGAACACAGGAGGGAACCGATCGCGAACCGCACGGTCGGCAGCCGCTACTTTGAGTCCTTCATAATGATCGAGCGCTAATGCAAGAGCGTTTAACCACTGTCCTTCATCGACGAGTGTGTCTATGCGCTGTGTCCATGGCTGGACACGTGCAGTTTGCAACTCCTTGAGACCAAGCAAGTATAGGATATTGTCACAACCTCGGAAACTGTTGGAGAAACCACGGGCGTTCTTTCCACGATAGGACGCAAATACTAGCTCCAGCGACGAAACATCAACAACTTCCAGTTCTTGGCGTGACATGACATCGTACACGCAAATCTCATCGTGTGACGTCAGATAGACCACTACCTGGTCGCCGAGCCATTGAATAGCCATCGTATCACTTGAAGATTCGATCTGATCGTGCTCCTCGAACGTCGGCCATCCGTGCTTGCTGTGCGAGTGCTGCGCCCCACCGGGGAACACAACTTCAAGAAATTGGACATGTTTCCCCCATCCACGAGAGAGCACTGGGGCCTGAGCACGCGAGCTTCCAGGGAAAGAAATCCACGCAAACGCCAATGACGGAATGACGGGGTCCTCAGGCGCGATGTCATCCGGTCGCGCCCAACGGTAAAGCACCTTGACTTCTGGTTCAATAGCGATGATGAAAGTCACACGCTCACTACTCAGCGCTGCAAGACAGTACTGATCTGTGATGTGCGATATCTTGCTGTTGCTGCCACCCGCAGACTGTGGCAAAATGGAAATCGACAGGATCTTGCCAGCTGAGCCGTCATAGATCGGATCGACATCGTACACATACACCATTCCCATCATCTTGGAGAAATTGATCTTGTTCATCATACCACTACATATTA
>JAADWT010000456.1:0-20445 GCA_023336285.1 Pythium grandisporangium
CCCCCCGCCATGGCAGGGTAACCCCCTGACACGGAGTATTTGCGAGACAGTAGTGATTGATGACAGCTTTGCTGACTTCGGATACCGTATTACGGTGATATGCCGACGGCGGAATTGAGAAGAGGTGCCATCGTTGAGATTATCCGACGGCGATGTCGCTGCTTAATCAGTCAACATACCAATTAAAGGAACATGGATTAACCATGTGGATTAACCATGCCCCCATCTTCCCGAGACGAAAGCCAGTAACGCAGAGCCAAGACACCAGTGGACAGTACTGTAGTTCTTGCCCATGCCACCAGAAATAAGGGACATTCGCCGACGGCGGATCCTGGCTTCTGCATGCGAGCATCACCGCCATCGGACACAAGATGGATGGCTCTGGCAGCTTGTGTTCTCAGCACAGTCCCGGGTAATGAAGAAGTGGAGCTGAGTGAGTTGGGTCGCTACAGTAGCCAGAGCATAGCGTCCTGTGCGGGGACGCTCACACCGCAATTCGCCTGGCATATCAACGCAGTTACTCCAGACCAAGCATGAATACTGGTGTGTTTGTTCTGTTATTCGCGCTTGTGAGCGGTACCGCTATCGCGTGTGAACCAAAGGACGGTGACACCATCAAGCGATGGATCGCGGCCTGCGATGCCGTCTCGGGCAGCTCGCGAGCGCAATGCGATGACCGCAACTGCCACACCGCTCTTCACCGGCTGATTGAAGAAGACACCATTGCCTGTTGGAAGGAATTATCGCTCACACCTAGCGATGCGCTTGAAAAGTACGGCCCCCTTGATGCATTTTGCCACGGTGAAGGCCCCGACCCAGCAGGAAATGGGCCTACAGCGTCGCCAGGGCCAACGCCCTCGCCCTCGTCATCGCCTTCCACGTCGCCACCGTCATCGTCAGAGACAGAGACAGAGACACCAGCCCCATCGCCATCGTCCGCGCCAAGTGAGCCAGGCAGCACTGCAGCGCCACCGTCTGGAAGCTCGACGCAGCCAAACGTTCCCGAGACGGACGCCGGTGATCACTCGCTTGATCCGACGGACACGGAGGACGACGCTCACACTGGCTCCAGCGCAGCTCACGGCTCGTCTTCCGCCTCTGGCCAGGAAGCACCCAAAGACACGCCGCAGTCCCCCTCACCAACGCCCACCAGTGCTGCCACGCCCGCTTCCGATCGCTCCATCGCGATATTGGCCATCACCATGTGCATCACAATCCTCGTGAGCTCCATTTGAATGTGAGATGGCGATTGCGTTGTGATCTTGGACGGACGCATTGTATATCGTGAAGTAACGTTAATACGAAGTAACAAGGGCAAAGACCCCGTCCCTCTCTTCGTATACTGGACTTGTATACTTGACTTGATTCGGGTAGGTACACACGGTATACTCGAAACACAGAGCTACACAGCTACGGTGCATGGGCAGGTAGATCTTCCCTCTTCAAAGAGAAGATGAATCGTCGTTCTCCCCCTCAATTGCATTGATCGATCCCTTTGCTGGATCGCATTACCGTACCGACGCGTTTTCTCCGTGATGATGGAGAAGAGCACGCTGCCCGTGCGGTGGCTCGTGCTGTGCCTGTCATGCATCCTGATGATCGGCAACTACTACTGCTTCGATAACCCGGCGGCGCTCAAGAGCCAGCTGCAGCAGCGCTTCAACCAGTACCCCAAGCAACGCTACGAGTTCCTCTTTGTGCGTCTCCCTCTATGCGCAAAAAGGTCTAATGTCCTCCAGTGCGCTACGCGGCGGTGCATGACCCAACTAACGGCGTGTGTATGTGCGGTACCTAAATCTACTGAATCTACTTGGATTCCCCCGGCTGTTAGAACCTGCTGTACACACTGTACTCCGTGCCCAACGTCATCTTGCCATTCTTTGGCGGCGTGCTGGTGGATCGCTTCGGCGCGCGGGTCATGCTCGTCTTCTTCTCTGCGACCATCCTAGCAGGGCAGGTCGTGTTTGCTGCGGGGTGCTCCTTTGCCAGCTTTGAGCTCATGCTGGTGAGTGGCCGACAGTCTCAGAATTGTGTCCCGTGTGGCTTCTAGAGTCGATGAACTGCTCATAGTCGGTAGCTCATTATTACTCGTGGTTTTGGTGTTGCTTTGTAGATCGGACGAGTTCTCTTTGGCTTTGGAGGAGAAAGTTTGGGCGTCGCACAGGGCACACTGGTGGCCGCATGGTTCAAGAACAGTGAGCTAGGTGCGTCGTTGGTCTCCAATTCTCTTGAGTGAGAAGGGAAATGATCACGGTGACGGGCATCCTTCCACTCACATGCATTTTTTTTTGTTTCGTAAAACAGCTTTGGCCCTTGGGATCAACCTCAGTGTTGCGCGACTGGGTAGCGTGATCAACAACGAGCTCAGTCCGATCATTGCCGAGGCGTCCAACGTGTCGACGGCGCTCTGGGTCGGCGTGATCATGTGTATCGGCTCGTTCATCGCCGTGTTGTGCGTCATCCCAATCGACAAGCGAGCGGAACGTGCATCTCGAGCGACCAGCGCGCGCGGAACCACGGCTGCGCCGCGCATCAGCTTTGGAGATGTGCGCAAATTCCGCCCTGCTTTCTGGTTGCTGGCGATGAGCTGTCTGGTCGTCTATGGATGCGTTATCCCATTCAATAACGTGGCCAGTAGTTTGCTTATGGAGCGGGATTTCTTCAAGGAGCCATCGCGCATGTGCCAGCGCTGCGGAGAAGATGCGTACGCTGGTGAAACCGATTGCCCCCAACTTGCACCAGCCTGTCCTCCTGTGCCACCGTACGCGTGGCCGTTGCCCAAACTCTCTGCAAATTGCACTATTAAGGTGCCGGACGATCAATGGAATTGCTCCACCACGCCACCGTTGATTGACGATGGCAAGATCAACTGTGACGACGATGCCTGGAAAAACGGACCGTTGACCAAGATTTTCTGTGACAAAAAGTCTCAGGCAGCAAAGAAGGCGGCCACGCCCATGAGCATCCCATACATCATCTCAGCCACCATCTCTCCGTTCCTAGGATTTGTTGTCGACCGGGTTGGACTTCGCGCGTTTCTGGCACTCGTCGCGCCCCTAGCATTGACTGCTGTGCACGCCATGCTGGGGCTGTCCGATGTCAATTTGTACGTGCCACTCGTGCTGCAAGGTGTGGCCTACAGCGTGTTTGCCGCGGCTCTATGGCCATCTGTTCCATGTACGTCCCTACTTGTGTTTGGCTGCTTGTTTAACCCCTTTTTGAAGTTTCAACACTCACCAGCATGTGTGGGCATGCTTCCTTAGATGTCGTCGAACCTCAATACGTCGGTAGCGCGTACGGTGCCATCACCTCTATCCAGGTATTTGCTTGTCATCAGGCGCTATTGCCCATGTCGTCGCGAAGAAATCGAGAGGATTGACGTGTATTATGTATGATGTGATACGTTTTACCACTCTAAAATGACTTCAGAATATCGGTCTCGCGCTTTTCCCACTCGCGGTCGCTGCCGAGTATAGCCATGGAGATCGCTACATCCCCGGTGTGGAGATGCTCTTCGTCTCATTTGGTATCATGGGGACCGTCGTGGGGCTGGCGCTCAACATTCTCGATTACCAGAGTGGATCAACGTTGAACCGGTCGCACCAACGCAAGGATCCTCGCATCGCCAGTGCCACGACCCTGGATGAGGCCACGGCCATGGATAAACAGAGCCTGCTCGCTGCGGAGGATTGACACATGGGGATGGATGCGCCCAGGCTGCATTAAAATTGAACCTTGTTCTGTTCTTGCATGCGAAGGATACGTCACAGATGCTCCAGAAAAGAATGAACCCATCTGCGGTCAAACAAAGAATCGTACAGTACACTTTATTACATGTATTGCTGTGTCTGAAAATGCAGCAAGTGCGATAAAAGTATCCAAATCCCTTGACACCATCCACTATTATATCAGTATCCGATTCACAGTGAAACGAAAATGAAACGATCGCATTACTCACACGTTTTGACTGGTTGTGGCGCTCGAAAAATTGTTTGAAAAATAACGAACTGCGCTTCTGTTGATTTACTATTCCCTCGGATTAGCTGGTCTGTGGTATTTCAACGACTGCGTCGACGCTCTAAGTCGTTAACTTGAATTTCTTAAACCAGGTAATGCCAATTGGGATTTTTTGTAGTGTTGTGAATCGACTGCACCACCATTACTCACCGCCTTGCGATCCTACGGTCACCTGCAACGGAGACTCCGTGTCAGCAAGCTTCATGAGACGCGAAGATCTCGAAACTTTACCTTCGTGAATGGCGCTCGTGCGCCCCCTGGTTGGCCGAATGCATGAGACAGCAAAGATGGCTTACCCCGCGACACATTCCGTTCACTCCAGCCCAATCGCTGCGTGGTTGGATGGTGACATCCAACGGTGTGATAAGCCAGCGTTTACACTAACGTTACAACCAAACCACAAGCGGATACTGTACACCCACCACGAAAGATTGAATAGATGACCCACACTGAAATTAATGTCGGATAATTTGGGGGTGTAATCCCTCATTCCGCCACTGAGTTTTCAATTCGGTTGGGTTTTGTTGATGTGACCCATTTTGGGGCTGTACCATTAGATCTGGTGAGCTGAGTGGACGTCCTGTACCCGTCCTGAGTTCGATGTGCCACCCACCTCCCTCGTCCTCCACTCACGGCTGGTCAGATGATGGAGGGAGGACACATTGCGCACATCGCTCAGCTAGTCTTCCTCTCCCTCAGTGGAGTTCTCATGGCCAAGTAAAGGTTGGCCCCAGAACGGCTTAACAGCTGCTCCCCAGTATGGGGTGGACGAGTCCAGCGAGTCACCCCCGGCATGTTTTGTTGGTTCCTGTTGGTTCCTTCCTGTTTGTTGCTCTTCTCTCCCTGACTTCCCAGTAGTCAGAGAGTCTGTGCACTCACTTCTTTCCTTTCCTCCTCCTTCCGCCGGGGTTTTGCGGTCGACGGTGATTAGGGTCTTTTTACTATCGAGTCAACTAAAGGGGGGAGAGAGCGCACTCACCACACCCAGTCACAAACGCACGTCTATACAAACCCCAAGATCAACTGCCCACGCCAGAGAACACCGCTCTCTCTCTCTCACGCACACACACAGCAAGTGCCGGATACTTCGTCCAGAGAGTCGCATTGTGTGGGAGTGAGTGAGAGAGTGTGTGATTCTGTGGACTTACTGGTTGTCTGTTGTGGTGGCATTCCCCCCTCCATCAAGCACGCCGCTGTAAAAACGAAAAATCTCACTCGAGAGCGCCAACAAGACGGAGTGAGAGAAATCTGTGGAAAAGCCCCCGCGCCCCCACGGCACGCCGCACCGCAGTACTCCGCACTCACCCCGCAGTCCCTCCCCCCAGCACACGGGCACACCCACGCGCACGCCCGCGCCCACCCTCTCTGCTCGATCGCTCGTCCACAGCGGACACCAACGACTTGCTCCTGTTGGAAACGACGCTCTTCGTTTCTTTTTTTTTCACTCGCCCGTGCCGTCGCTTCGCTCCTCCGCGAAACTCGCAGCAGGTGGATCGAACACCTCCGCGTCCGGCGTCCGGCACCCAGCATCCAGCATCCGGCACCCAGCATATCTGTCATCGAGCAAGAGTGATTGTTTCGAGAAGCGATTCGCTAGCCATTCATTCCCTGATTCTTCATTAAGCAAGAGACTTTATTGGCCATGGACGCCTACGAGACCGTACGCGTTATTGGCAAGGGCTCCTTCGGCGTCGTGACGCAGATCGTGCGCAAGTCGGATGGAAAGGTGCGTAACCTTCCTGGTCATGCCAGTTGCAACGCGCGAGTCAAACGCGTTTGGTAGTTAGTAGGTGAAAGAGGGAGCTACTGACAGACTTGTGCGGATGGTGGTGGGGATATCTATGTATATGTATGCCTGACGTGTAGGCACTCGTATGGAAGGAAGTCAACTATGGCACGATGAGCGAGAAGGAGAAGCAGCTTATCGTGAGCGAGGTACGTGAACTGCTTGATTGATTCGCGGAGGAGGTGGATGTGAGAGGAAGATGAAGGACTGACAAGCTAGTGACGGGCAATAGGTCAACATCCTGCGTGAGCTGCGCCACCCACACATCGTGCGCTACCTGGACCGCGTGATTGACAAGCAGGCCACCAAGATTTACATTGTCCAGGAGTATTGCGAGGGCGGGGACCTGAGTCAGTACATTAAACGGAAGAAGCGCGATGGGTACGTGTGGGGGGTACTTACTACTCATGGCTCATTGAGGGGTTTTAGAGCACGGGCGGGTGGGAATGGGGGTGATTGACGAATGGAACTTGGTCATGTGTGTCTGTCTGTGCAGAGCCTACATAGAAGAGAACTTTATCTGGCACATTTTCACGCACGTGTTCTTAGCACTGAAAGAGTGCCACCGCCACCGCGAGGGCAACACCATTCGGCCCATTTTGCATCGCGACATCAAGCCAGGCAACATCTTCCTGGACGCGAACGTGCGTGAACACATTTTGTTAATGGTGGTGCATGTTTGCAGGAGCAAGGACTGAGTGCCCAATGTGTTTATATGACTGTAATTATCATTGTCGTTACTGTGGTTTTTAGAGCAATGCCAAGCTTGGTGACTTTGGGCTGGCCAAGGAGCTGAGCAGTGAATCACGATTCGCTCAGACCAACGTTGGTACGCCGTACTACATGAGTCCAGAGATGGTGAACGAGATGACGTACGACGAACGCTCGGACATTTGGGCGCTTGGGTGTCTACTCTACGAGATGGCAACGCTAGCGTACGTACACCGAAAATCAAGGTTGATGTAATAGTCTGGGTGGTGACGAAGCAACACTCTGTGCTTACGAAATGCTTGTGGTTCTTGTCGTACAGTCCACCATTTGACGCAACCAACCAGCTGGCGTTGGCGAAGAAAATTAACGCCGGCAAATTTGCGCGGATCCCATCGCAATACTCGGAGGGCTTGTTCCAAGTGATTCGATGGATGCTGCATCGCCAGCGATCCCGACGCCCTCGGATCGAGGATCTCGAACGGGTACCACCGCTTCAACAGAGATTACGCGCATACGCCGCAGCCAACAACACGGCTTCACCCGACCAGCAGTTGCGTACAAACTACGACCAAAAGATGAAGGAATTGCTGACAATCGAAGAGGATCTTCGACGACAGGAGGCGGCACTGGCTGCCCGTGAGAAGAAGCTCAAGGGTACGTACATGTGCCCATGTGGAATGATGGTCGCACGATATGAACCAGTGCTGATCGTGATTTTGTTTGTTTATTAGAATTGGAAGCTGATTACTCTCGTCGTGACGCCGAATTGAAAAAACGCGAACAAATGTAAGATCCATAGTGATCAATAGAAATTGCGTTGTTTTTTTGTGACAACTGGGACTGACAAATGGTGGCGTACACGTATTTTTCATTCACAGCCTGGACATGATGACACGAAAGATGTCATACGGATCCAAGCAGAGCAGTAGCTCGCCCACACGGTCAGATGGTGCCGCATCGGGCACAGACAACGGTTACCCTGTCAACAATCAAGCCAGCAACGGCAGTCCTCGACGACGGAAGCCAACCTTGGAGTACCCACCCGCCAACATTGGGAGCGCCAGTAACGGACAGAGTGGCTTCAGTGGTAACAACTACAACAACAGCGGAGGAAGTAACAACAACAGCCCAGGACATGGACGTCCTGTTGCGGGAGAGTACCAAGGAAAACTGTCGCCGCCGAGTGCGTCTGCACCAGAGGATGCCAGTCCAATGGCCGGAAATCACACACCCCGGCGCCTGTACCATGCACACTCAACTGATTCGTTGGTGTCGAACGGTGCCAAGAGTACCAGTACAAGTGGCGTTGACAAGTTTTCATACTCCAAGGTAAAGAATACTTACTACGGTGGTGGAGAAGTGAATGCCTTGTCTTCGACACCTCGAACTCGTGAGACTGGCGAGGTTACCAACATGGTGCGTGGGTCACCAAGTGACTGTGTGGCGAAGGATTCTAAGCACTGACGATACGTGATGTTCTGCTTTGTTGAACAATCCTCAGATCAAAAACATGTGGAAGAAAAACTAATCATCCAGTAGACAGATTGCGACGACAAGCAATCAGTGTCTACGCGTGTACCAACTACTTAGATTCCTATCGGGCGGCAATCAATAGTGAATCCAATCGGCAATCACGAGCGCGTGGGATGGGCGAAGATGTGGAGGAATGTAATGTGGAGAATACCCCGAGTGCGAGGAAAACAGAAAATGAAAAAAGAACACGCTAAGCCAGCGGGAAGTCGGCACAGCTCATATCCCGTACCTCGTCTCAATACGCTCATGGGTGGGTGAGTAAGCTCGGCCAAAGAGAAGCACATGTTTTTCGCAAAACTACGTGTATTCCTTCGAGACGCAATTGACGCGAAATCCGTGGAAGTTGGTCCGCGGTGGAGAAAGAGGGGAAGCACGTAGTGATGCGGGACGGTGTGGTTGGTTTGCTCTCGTCGATCGGTGGTGAGGTGGCCCCCTATCATATCATTCTTGCTGTTCGCCGTGTCGCGTTTTTCATACGTCTTGTGGTTCGTCATAGTTTAAATACAAGGTTTTCACAATTTAACCATGTTTGCGTGCACGACATCCTCCAGCGAGAGTGAGCGTGCCTCGTTGTCTAGGTATTCGTGTCGCTCAGTCCACACCCATTTGCTGGCGTAGCTTTCAAGAGTCATCGTCGTCATCAGTGTCCTTGTTGCCCACACTGATCTGCAGTAGAGCTTCCACGGGCGTGCGGCAGATAGGGCACGTGTGGGAGCTCTTGCGCAGCGCCTCAGCACATTCACCGCATAGGCACATGTGCCGACACGGCAAGATAGTAGTGTTCCTTGGTTCACACATACAAATAATGCACTCGGCACCGTCAGGAACGTCAACCTCGTCTATTCCCTTCGCCCCCGCCGTTCCAGTCCTTGCCGTATCGTCAGTGTGGTGTCCATCCGCGTCAGTGCCCGTCCTGTTGCCGTCTCCTTTCGCTGCACTAGCTGCTGCAGACACGGAGCCATCAATGCCATAAATTTCTTGTAGCTCGTAGGTGACGTCGCTGACTTGAATCTTCTGCTTGATCACTTTGACGCCCCAGCTATGAGAACTACCGGGTCTCTTGGTAAGCGTCACGAACGTGGCCTGTGATTGCGGATGCTTGGGGTCTAATGATTCAAATCAACCAGCACAAAGACAATTAGCGGAGCGACTGCCTACAGAAGGAAACCCCACACAAAACTAGCTCATCGTAGAGTAGCCGTGGTCCAAATTGCAAGCAACTTACTGTCTCTAACATCGAGGACGATGACGATGGGGAACCGCAGGGACACTGGCGCGGTGGCAGCGGCATCGTAAAACAACTCGGACGGCTCGAACCGCGCAAGATCGAAGAATGGCTCATGGCAGCTGGGTGTCTCGCTGGTTCCGACCTGCTCACTGAGCTGGAACTTCTGGTTCAATCCCTGTGGGAATTCGCTCGTGATAACTTCCTGATCGGGATGCGCCAGTGCGTATGACGAGCAGCCCGTTTCATCGTCGATCGACTCCACCGCCACCAGATAGATCTTGACACGACATGGCTTGGTCGCGTCAAACTCAAATTGAAGCGAGACCCTGCCCAACCAATTTGTTTCATGCGTCATCACCCCATGTTTTAGTTTGAGAACACGCCAACGCTAACGAGAAAAGAAAAAGAAAACAAGCGGTACGTAATCTAGCCAACGCAACGCACCGGTCTGGTTCCTCGTCGCTGCGTGGTACGACCTTGAGTGAACTCTTTTTCAGGTTGACGTGGTTCTTGATCGTAGACGTTTGCTGCATCTCCGGCATGTCCCGCGTGGCCGCCTGGTTGGTCATGAATGCCATGTCGGGGCGCCCTCGGCTCAGGTAGAGCGCCTGTAGCTGCGCCTGCGTGTACTGGGGCTGCCCATTCGCGGCATTGGCCGCCGCTGCCGACCCGACGGGCTCACCATAGAGCGCGCCGTTCACGTTGCGCCGACTGGGGCGCTGCACACTACCGGAATGTCCCATGCTTGACGAACAGATGCGGTTCTTACTGGTTTCAGGTCGTCACTCGTTGCGATCGTTGAGGGCAGGCACACTGCCGCCACGTTTGTAGCGAGCAGGAACGTCTTTGTGATGGAGTGGAAATGCGCTGCTTCCAAGTGGGCTTGGCTATATTGAGCCTAATAATTGTACCGTGGTGGATCTCATTAGAGGCTGCCCACATGTACCCATGTTGCTGATAATATCAGATTGAATTGGAACGTTTAGAAAGCAAAGTTCTGCACACATACAACAAGAAGAAAAATGGGATGAATACTACGTGTCGTGTCCGTCCTGGCTCACGGGCCACACGCTCAAGGCTGCTCGTTGTCGTTCGCTTCACCCTTCACCGAGGCATCGCTGCCCGAGCGAGAGAATAACACGGCAAGAGAGCTGACAACATTGTAGATCTTGCTACCGTGAAATCCACAGATAAAGCTGTTTGGTGTAGCTGGGCACTGCAACACCGTGGGGGTCTTCGTCGGAATCCCTCCTAGAGTTGAAGACCGTTCACGCTCTGATCGTTAGATGCAATCGTGACACCCAAGATGCGCTCGTGCTTTGCCAATACAATCCACCGTTCGTTCGGTCTGCGCGTGATCAAGTCTTTTGCATCGAGGCAGTAGCGATACAGCTCCTTATCAATAATCCACACATCCAATATGCCCCTTGAGTTGCCGCGTTCAACGACGACTCCTGGATCTTGTGCACGGACAGAAAATTCCTCGTTTCGGATGCCCTTGGTGTGATCATCGCTTCATTCGTCATGCGCTTTGGCATCAGCGGCAAAGCAGCCAACGGCATGAAAAGCACGCCAACTCGAGCAAAATCCGAGTTAAAATTGGCGCATATTGCATTGATGAAGTAGTTGTCGGGGCACGTAAACGTTTCCGTTCGGTGTCCACAGTTTCCATACCACATTGTAGAGCGCATATTTGTATCGAATCGCAGAACAACCATCTGATTATCCGAAGAGAAACTTGCGGCAGTTGCCGTGATATACTTCCCCGGTAATAATTGAAACACGAACTGATTGGGTGGCAAAGGACATGCACTCATACCCGAGACTTCAGACTCCGTGACATTCCGGATGCTAGACAGGGATAAACCGCACATCGTGAAGCGAATCATCGCAAGTCGCGAAGCAACATTCTGCAAGTCATACCTGAACTCGACTGCACCCTTTGGATTGGTACCACCATAACGCGATTGCGATAAATATGGCGGTAAAACTTGATCCTTCGCCATCGCTGTCGTTGCCGCCGCTCCTTCGGTAGTTCGGTGAAGTGAAGTAAACGACGTAACTTTTCCAATGAGCAATGTTTGGACATCGGTCAACTTGATTCCTACCAAACCTAAGTGTTTCCTTCCTTTCTTCTGTGCGAAACTTTTAATAACCGTTTTCCAGGAAAAGCTCAGGGGTGTCGAGATCGAATTCCCATGGACAGAGAAAAGAATGAAGATGATAACAACTAGATGACAAAGTATTCCTCGACTCAACTGTCAACTACTTCGAGAAAACAACTATTGTGCTTGCAAGTGCGACTTCCGCCGAAATAGCCCGGCATATACTCGGAATCCGTTTTCTCCCGCCAAACACTTACAAGCACCTCCACGTGAATACAACTACCTCCGCGTCAATCCGAATCAAACCCGTTTTCTCACTGCTTTCGATCCGTGTTCATGCAGACCAACCCAAGCGACGTCAACATCTCCGCATGCGATTGTGTCCCGTGAAACCCACAAATTCGACTGGCAGATTTGATTGCACGAATCCCCTTCCCGGCGCGTTTGGCTGCTTTCGCTGGACCGATCCATGGCGTCATTCGCAAGTTCGTGGCGATTTTCATTGCTACGAGATAATCCGCGCCAATGAAAACAAGAACATGTCGAATTTGTTCACCACGCGCGAGAACAACCCAGGTCTTCTTGTCAAACCCTGTGAGATGGTCCTGCACCGTGCTGCAACGATTGTATTCGGCGGCGGAGAGCACTTCAACATCTTGCAGTCCAGTGCAAGTCCCAATAGCAATAGCTTGTGGCGCATCGCGAGCCGTGGTAAACTTGTCGCCGTTGCTCGACGCCGTCAACTTGACTCCCTCCACAAAACCACCATTGTCCTCGTTCGCACGTGCTTCCGAGTCTGCATCCAACTTGCTATATAGCACTCCAAACTCGACGCACACTGTGTCATCGAAACCAAAATTCTCTTCCGAGCGACCACACAATAAGTGGACGTAGTACCCTTCTGGAGACGTGAAGGTACGCTTCTTGAGTCCGCGGTAGGCACCAATCCACAGCATCCGACGCATGTTGGTTGTAAAGCGCACTCCTTTCACGCTTGCATCGTCATAGCTCGCACAGACATGCTTGATACGTTCGTTCGGAAGCAACGTGAACGTATGACACTCGGCGGGGCCCTCGACATCGGAGCCGGTATCACTACTACTACTTGAGAGTCCTCCATCGACGCTGGCAGTGATGTTCTCAAACCATTGGACACCGTTCGACCCCAGTTGCACTCGAATTGCGCGGACCACCCGCGCGGCTTCCTGCCACGTGAATCCAAAGCTGGACGCCAGATCACTCGGACTCCCCTCGGAAAGGCAGATGCGCTCAGAGAAGTACGAAGTCATTGTGAGAAATGTAGGGCCGTGGCACAGCGAAACCAGATGAAAGCAGTCTCGCGTGTTTCTCGTGCCCTGGCTTGCCAACCGAAAGGGAAAATCGGAATTGGAAAATAAGAGTGAGCGCGGACTCGACCTCTCCACTCCGTGCAGCGTACCCGCCAGTTGGAGTTCCAGCTGTAGTATTAAACCAACGGCATCACCACCCCATTCGTGTAGACGTTGCATAACACATCTTGTAATACAAATGAGGTGGATGTCATACGGCTCAACGGTATAATCCATAGAGAAGTTCCTGGATACTTAAAATTTAGAGGAGGTTCGTATCGAATAACACAGGCCACATTCGGGATTGAGAAGCAAGAGCGAGGGCACACTCGACCTCTCCACTCGGTATAGCGTGTCCGCCAGTTGGAGCTCAACCTTCAATTCGAAACCAACGGTATCGCTACCCCGTTCGTGTAGACATTGCACAACCCGTCCTCCAGTACAAATGAGGTGGATGTCATGCGATTCAATGGTGCGATCCATAGAGAAGTTACCGGGTCATTCGAGGACGCAAGACAATTACTGATACTACCACCGCCGTGGGGTTTGTTTTGGAAACCACGAAGCGATATTGAACCCCCTTATCGGTACGCAGAACTGATGCGGTTATGATTCGATCCATCCATGCACGACTGAAAGTGATTAGTAGCTATTACCCGATACTTATGTGCGCACTTCCACTGTTCAACTCATCCCCTTGTGATTGTTCTACTTCGCCCGCAAGTTCACTAAGTGAGCGGTCAGTGTGTGCGACTTGTGTGCAAGCCAGTAGTGCTCGTATGATCCATGAATGTTCATACATACATGTTCCCATCAGGTTTTGTATTGATTTCTCCTTCCATGCTCACTGGATGGTGGATGTTGTCTCTAAGAAACCCGATTGCACAGATCACAGCCATACATACACAAAGCACCAAAGATAACGAATGCAAAGCGATCAACATCGGACAAACAAACCGTGTTCACGCTGTCAAAATACTACTCGCGTACTGATGTGCAACGACTCATCTTCCACACATGCACCCACCCCACTTTCCACTTCCCTAACTGGGGTCCACGCCGTGATACAAAACAAAAGTCGAAATCCCTCAACGGTTCTCAGCCAGTTGTCCTATATAGCTGAGATTGAGAATGCTAGCGCCAATATCGTTACTATATTATCCACATGGATCACAAGACAGTCGGTGCACAGCTTGTCTTCAATATATGTGTGGGGTGAGGCTTGTCGATTGTCATTCCTTCTTGTCGAGTCGAACATATACCACACCGAGTGAAACAACCTGCCCTCGATCGTTCTTCGTCCCGTGGAATCCGCAAATGTAGCTGTCCGAAATATCGGAGCAATCCAACGTCATCGACTCGGACCTCGGGGTTTGCCCAATCCAAGGCACAGTCCGAAAGTTTGTCTTGAGCTGAAGGCTGCAGACGCTTGCAAATTGAATGTTGATCGAGACTGACTGGATGCGCTCATTATCGGCCAGGACTTCCCAGTGCTCATCCGTGCGAGTGATGGAGTCTTGCACCTTGATACAACGGTTGTACATCTCGTTGCTCACCACGTGCAATCCGTGGATGACGTGGCCTCGTTTCGCAACGATGACAACTCGGGGCTGGTTCGTAAAATTCGCAAAGCTATCCGCTCCTGTTGACCCAAGCACCTTTTCCGACACGATGAGCGTTCCCTCCGGTTTACTCTCTGAGAGCAAAGGGAGATCAGTGAAAGGGACGTAAAGCACACCAAGTTGTTGGCAAATCACGTCACCATACGTGTTCCCATCCCCAGTGGTACAAATCGCGTTGATAAAATATCCTGTGGGGGCAACGAATGTCGCGTCCGATCCTTCACTAGATCCATACCACAACGTGGAGCGCATATTTGTGCGAATCCGGACGCCCCGAATATGATTGCAGTAAACCTTCGCTACTACTGCCGCTATGTATTCCCCCGGAACTAATTGGAAAATCTGCTCATTTCCCGGTTGATTCATCCGGCTCGCGTCGGGGCGATCCAACTCCGTGACGTTATCTATGCACAACATAAATGGATACGCAAGCTTGAATCGAAGCATGCACAGGCGCTTCGCAAGGTGCTCCCATCCAAATCCAATCCGAAACTGCGGGCTCGAGCCATCCTCGAATCCTCCAACGAGGCATGAATAGTATGGATCCAAGTCAGGTTTCTTAAGCTCGGCGACCATCTCGTCTTGTTGAGTTGTCTCCATTGTGTGGGGTTCGCTTGTGGCTTTGCGACGCAAATTCGGATTTGCACTATCGATACCGGGCCGCAAAAATCACTAGCCAAGGAGACCTTTGCGTGGCCTTAAAGGATTTCAGAGAAACGTGCAAGCCGAGATTGGAGAGGAAACTGTTGGAGATGGCTGGTGATTGAGGTGTACAGTAAAGATGTCATGAGTGGTGATGACAAGAGAAATAAACAGCTCATCCGTTTTCTCCCCATTCCATAACAAGAGACGGCAAAATTCAATTCTTCTTATACCATTTCATGTGAGTTAAATAGTTTACGGGTTCGGTATGTATGGGTTTGTCCATTGGGACATCCAGGAATGATCACTGCTACCCAGCATCAGACTCGTGGCCATGGATGAACTCTCACATTGATCCATGTCATGATCTTGCTCAATCACCCGATGCTGCCATCGATTCCCACGATGGAAGATGACGACGGTTGATATTCCGATTTCAAACTGACTATCCAGACGATAGTGCGCCTTACACTCACGTAGCACCGGACTGTCCATGAGGAGTCTGCAGAGAAACCCGAAGCTGTAGGCTCCCGACAAGGCTGCCGCCCAATGTTAACGGGACGCACGTATCATGACGCCTACCGATGTCATCAATGCAAAATACACCATGTCCTAGCGTCAATTCCACCGATGTCGACGACGAGAACGACATGGCCGATGAAGACGTCGGTCCTATCGCGTGATCCGTATTGGTCGTACGCTGGTTGCCACGACGAGGCAGCACGCTGCGACCAGACGATGAGAAAGGAGCACTCGTAGAGCCATTCGCTGAGGTCTGTGAGGTTGTAGAACGAGTCCGAGAACGGGACGACGTTGTGCGTTGCCGATTGCGAGCTCGCGTGCGAATCAACACTGCAACATGCTTCTTTCCACTTGTACACGCACGTGTGTGGTAATGGACCCCGGCTTCAACAAACTGATTCCATGAAACCAAATGAAAATTGGACGTAGAAGGAGGTATCGTCCCTAATGCAGCCGATGATGAAGGGGGTAATGAAGGCGCCTGGCGTGTATCCTGCTTCCATGTCAAATTGTCTGCGATTTCTTGCAGCTTGCGCTGACGCGAGAACGCGTCCTCGCATGGCAATGGGAAGAGGAAACCAAAATCAACATTTTCGAGTTGGCTGAACAAGGACGCGGTGCCATGATCAATTGAATCCATCCACTGGATAGATCGAAACTCCATTTTCAATCGAATCTCGCAAGTACTGCTCGGGTCCCCCACGTTCTTTCGGTGATGGCGCAGACTCCCTCCACTGAACAACGAGAACGGTCGAGGCAATACTGATTCAATAGCAGGCCGATCATTCACTACTCCAGCGACCCGGAATACAGCACACACCGGCTTGTGGTCTGAGGTGGTCACCGCCTCACAGGAATCATAGTAGAGACACTGCACTTGGTGCTTGCGTCCTGGTAGTGACGAGTGCAAAATACGATCCGTGTATGAAGGCACGCGATATCCACCACTACCACTCGCCAGGAGAGAATAATTCTGGCTCAGTGATTCAATGTCACATGTACTCAGTGCCTGCTCACGAATTCGCCGAAACGTTGGGAAGAACTTGATAGGGGGCTCATCAAAACCATAAAATACCTTGCTCGTTTCGCGAAGTCTTGAAAGTTCATCGTGCTCTTGAATCAGCTTTCCCAATGCGCCGGGTATACTTGGCATGAGACTCATTTTCGAAGGTGTGGTGAATTCTTCGTACATATCACAGATATCAGGAGGTGGTCCGCTTGATGACGGTCGCATTCGTGAAAACGACCGATCTCTAGACTTTCTGTGTGCATTTACGTGTGCGTCTCCGACTTGGTTGAGCAAATTCAGCATTTCCATTGGGGTGGAACCTTTGCAGTTCATGCGATAGTTGAGATCACCAAGCACAAAACTGTGGTGATGTAGCAGTTGAAAGCCAAATCCGTAGTCCTCTTCATCCATCGACAGTTGTTGCAATATTTCGATCGCATCTTGGTTTCTCCTCTCAACTTTGGAAAGTGGCCGTAATCCCTGTTGATTCTTTTCCGATCCATCCACACGCCGGGGTGTATCGGCATCTTCACAACTGCCACGCCGACCGGAAATGTTATCACTTGCCGATCCATCGGCTTGCTTGCCACGAAAGGATAACTTGCTAGAAACCTTGGAGGAAGAATCAGACGCTAAATGGCACGTCACAAACGCGAAGGAGGTATTGCCATATCGGAAGCTCATGCCCACGGCACCCTTATTGGACGCGCGGCCGAACACAAGCAGTGACTTTCCACGGTACACCTCGTGTGCATGTTTGCTCATTGCTTCACGATGCGGCATTTCGAACCGACCTTGTTGCACAGCTTCTTCCAAGACAAACACGATTAGGGCGATGTAGCCGTGATATCCCAAAGCGGTCGCGCGCTTTCCAATCTCGCGTGAGTAGTACCGGTACTCCTGCTGTGTGGTCGAGTACAGATAGTCTTGCACCTTGGTCTGTAAATCACCCACATTCATGCATTCTTGCACACCAATCACGTACACTTCATGCCCAATTGGGATCCACTCAGTCAGCTCACTTGGACAGACGTTTTGCTCACCCATGTTGAATGTTGAAACGAAGATACCCAGTGATTTAGACCGTGGTGATGGAGTTGGCGGCGTTGATGCTGGCTTCCTACGATGACCAATCGATCGACGCATTGACCCTCTTTCGTGATCTGATCCAAGCTCATGGCTGGACCCACGCTCCAACAGACATGCCGCGATCCCACGAGGCTTCTTGTTGGCTGTGGTGGTAGGTGTTCTTAGTTGATTGCGCGAATATGGAGCACAGTGAAATGAATCTCGCTCCATTACTGGGGTATTGGTGATGGACGGTGATGCCAATAGAGTCGCTGCTAGAATTTGACTGGACGGTGGCGTTGCCTCCACCGATATCGATGTGCGAGATTCGGTTGCACGAAAATGCTCCTCTGGTACCATTGCCATCACACCTGTCCGTATTCGCTTGGTGAGGCACTCGTCACTATCCATCGAAACGTCTGAGTTGCACGGCGTCATGTGTATACGTGGTAGATCACCACCGCCACTACCTGCTCTGCGGTTCCCTACCGGCGCTCTCCTGCATAACCCACCGTACACGACGGCGTTGGCAAGGCCATCAAGGTTGACAACTGCGAACACAAACACTGCCAGCGGGAAACTCTCAACGCCAAAGCTTTCCAGCACTATCAATCAATTCATCGCACAGCCGGAAACAAAACCAAAATCAAAAGAGATAAACATACGGATCACAGCACAGAGCCGTCAGATTTTTTCCGTTTGATTCGCCTCGCTTTCATACCAACAGTTCGACACGTGGCATAAGTTCCATTCCTTGAATGAGCACGTACATCTATAGACGAGCATGGGGGTGCGATGCAGGACGAAGACGATAATGTAGAGTAGGGTCTTGCGACGAATGACCGTGTACGTGGCGTTCGCGTCCGTAAAGTTATGCATATCAACGCGGCGGCTCAAGCTGATGCGGATAAACGCGAGCAACGCGATGTTGACGCTCGCGAGGAGGATATAGTACGAGTAGAAATGCAGAAACATGAGGCCTGGCTCGGCCAACCAACAGAAGAACGTCGCGTCTCCATACTTGTGCTCTGTGATACAGCACGATGATGGGAGACATCAACAAGCTCAAGTCATCAGCATCTCTCCACATTAAACAGCGAACAATCAAAGGCTAAACAGGCAGCAAAAAAAAAAGGTCCCTACCTCGCAGTGGGTACATGATTACCACAAGCGCTGGTGCGAACGAACCCAAGACATACACACCCAGGCGAGACCTTCTCTTCTTCTCGCTCTCACCAAACACGATCCATCGGTAGAGGTTGAAGGAGATACAGGTCGTCCAGAGGAAGATAGCGATGCCTGTGGCGTGCAGGATCGCCGCCTGTACGTCGCAGAGTGTTTCGTTCTCCACGAAGGCGCGCCCGACCATCCGTGCGATCGCTGTCATGAGGTCCAGAAAAGAGAGCACAATCACGAGCTGCGCATTGAAATCCAGCGCACGGGAGGGCGGTAACAGCTGCCGCCGCTGGGCAGCGCTACAGCCACCGTATCGCTCCCATATCGAATGCACAAGCACGTATAAAGAGCCCAAAAACGACAGCGAGCTGGATGGCGTCAAGCACAGCATAGTACAGCAATAGACCAACAGACAGAGACTCGTGAGTGTCGACTGAATCAACGCAACGGCATCCAATCATCGCTTCCATCATCACCACCACCACAACGACAACCACCACCAACAATAGCAACCTCGTACCAAGTGACGAGCCCGACGGCCTGCAACATGTCCCGCTCATGGGCGCCTAGCGACTGCGCCGTGTCCGTGTCTTCGGCCGTGTTCATCACTGCCGTGAATGGCTTCCGATTGATCGCTAATGTCCCGTGGAGCTATCCAGAGCGAGCAGGTTCGTCGCGTGGCACGATACTCGCCACCTGAACACTACGATTGGTGGGGCCAGTGCGAGCTATACCTCTCACTCTCACTTTTGCTCTCTCTCTTCTCTCTGCTGCTGGTGCTGCTGTGTCAAATGGATGTCGGCCAACCCAATCGCGCGATCGCTCCCGTTTCGTCCCAACTGTTGCTGCTTTCTTCTTATTTTCTTCCGCCGTCAAGGGTTGTCCGAACCCTTTGTACTGAACCGCGATGCGTGCCCCGTGCCCAGAGGCCCCGCGTTCGTTTCGCGCTTGATCGCCTGTAACTCAAGAGCAAACCCACTAACGACCCGCTTCCACCACAAAATGAAAGTGCCACGCGCTCTGACGGTGTGTCGTATCCAACTCCTCCTGCTTGCCACACTACGCGACAGCGTGGCCTGCCACTACCGATTAGGGTCTCCGGATCGGAATGCACTCGCGCCGCCGCCGCCGTCAAACAACTCAAGCCACAACCGGCAACGCAACTGCGTTTGGCTATGGCGACGTATGCTGCAGCGCTGCACCCTCGCGCCCTATGTTGCGTGTGCGTTTGCTACAATCCGCTTGGTGTGCTTGGCGTTTTGTATGAGGAGTGGTCGTGCTGGCTGCGGCACGACAAGGAATGCGACGCGACGCAAAAGCCAATGACCCCGCCCTCACCGCAGAGGGTGGCGCGTGTAGCGCCAGGCATCGCATGCCCTCCCCTCCCCATGCTCCTCACGCCAGCGCCACTGCCCGCAGCCAAATGCCCAGTGTAATGGTGGGTCGCTGTCATCTCACCGTGTTCCATGTTCCAGCTCATAACGTGTATCCCCAGGAGGCGTGAGTTTCCATGGAATGCACTGACCAGTTCCGCGCTCATTGGCTGAAAAGCGCGCGCACTGGCTCGCAGCCAATCACATTCCGAGCAGCGGACGCCGTTCTTCCGAGCGCCGCCCTACTGACCACAACCCACGCCTGTGTCGGCAGCAAGCACCTCACACCTCAGTATCAGACCCATAACCTTTATAATGTATTCCC
>JAADWT010000457.1:0-20443 GCA_023336285.1 Pythium grandisporangium
GTGATGACGCAGAAAGGAGGTCAGCAGTCGCCCATCTCGCGCAGCAGCTGGGCCTCCTCGCTCATGTCGTCGAGCGAGGGCTCGTAGGTGGCCCAGAGCGTGTCGCTGTTGGCCCGCGCGTGCCTGTGCTTGGCCGTGGGCGTCACGGCGAGCTCGAGCTCGAGCTCCCCCGCGGCCTGCTCGTGGCCCGACTTGGACCGCACGCGCTCCAGCACGCGCGTCTTCATGAACGAGCTGGACCAGCTGTGCATCTGGTGCAGCTTTTCGCGCGAGGCGGAGCCGGCCACACTGAGCTTCTCTCGGGACGCGTGGCCCGCCACGCTTAGGCGCTCCTTGGAGGCCAGTCCGGCCACACTCAGCTTGTCCTTGGACACCTTGGTGGCCGCACTGAGCTTGACCTTGGACACGTGGCCGGCCGCACTGAGCTTCTCCTTGGACACTTGGCCGGCCACACTGAGCTTCTCCTTGGACACGTGGCCGGCCACACTGAGCATGCCCATGGACGCGTGGCCCGCGGCGCTCAGCTTCTCCTTGGACGCGGCTCGCACGGCCGCCAGTCGTTCATTGTACTCGGCCCGCGACCGCACGGACCCCGTCCACGCCCGCATGCGGCTCAGTTTCTCCTTGGACACCTGGCCGGCCACACTGAGGCGTTCCTTGTACTCGGCCGTCCGCAGGCCGGCGCCCCGCGCACGGTACGAGCCATAGAGAGCGGCCGCCTTCTGGCGCGCGGTGGACGCAGAGCGCTGAGAGGAGGAATCACCGGACGAGGAATCCCGATCGTCATCCACAGTGGTCGTGCCACTACTCGTCCAGCTCTCGCTTGAGCCACGGAGGTGGTCGTCCGAGTCCCGGCCCAGGTCCACACTCGAGTCACTGTCGCTGCGGCTGCGACTGTGGTCCGTCACGTCCACGTCCACATCCACCTCCATATCCACATCCACAAGGGTTTCCACATCCGCGTCCACATCAGCGGCGTCCACATCCGTTGCGGACGGACTTTCAGTAGCAGGCGGCGCCCGCAACTCCACCGGGAGGCAATCCTCAGGCACGTAATACACGAGCGCATCCAGCAGGTCGCTGCCCTGGAAGGGACGCGCTAAGGGCAGCATGTCGGCGTCGCAGGGCAGGTCGTGGTCCGAGGAGATCTGGCAGAGCCAGCTCTGCTTGGGTCCGTCCACAGACTGCACCCGCACGTAGTCCCCGCGGGCCACGACGCGCGGCGGTGGCCCCGCGCCATCCGCCTTCTCGATGAAGATAAGTTCGTCCTCGCCCTGCAGGAGAGGGGTCTGGCCCAGCAGCTCGAGTCGTTCGTCCACATCGCCAAACTCGCTCTTGTGGTCCAGCGCAGTGGTGGATTCCGCGGCGGCCGGCTTGCCACCGCGCCGCATGCGCATCATGGCGCCACCAAGCGCGTTCGCCTTGGACAGCACGACGCTGCGGTCCATGGACACGAGGTTGGACGTCATGTCGTGGGCCGTCTGGTACAGCGGCGTAGCGCGGCGATGCAGGGAGCGAAGGCGGTCTAAACGAGCCGTCCGCTTCTTGGGGGTCACCGTGGCCGTGGGTGTAGACGTGGATGTGGCCGTGGGTGTAGACATGGATGTGGCCGTGGATGTGGTCGTCGGTGTGGATGTGGACGAATTTCGCGAGCCATCGCCCACCAAATCGTACACTTCGGCGTCCACATCGGCATCCCCACCAAGGATGTCGCCGTAGATGGGGCTCGTGCCCAGATCCACCTCGTCCATGCCGCTCAGTGTTGGCTCCAGGAGACTGCCTCTGGCTGAGGACGATGAGGACCGGCCGCGCGGATCGACGTGCGCGAACGACATGGCCTCGGACTCGTCCGGCATTGTGGCCACCGTACCTGCGGAGGCCATACTGTGTTACTGGCTGCGGTCGCAATCGGAATGAATCTGCGTCCTGAGTTATTTTCCGGACTGCGTGCACTTCTGGAAACTGCTGTGGACGGCGGGTATCCGATAGGCTGTGGACTGTGGACTGTGTTAGGCGAAGGACCGAGAGAGATTGATCGGAACCGTTGCGGGCAATGCAGTGGCGCTGATGCCCACCCAGAAACAATAACGTTTTGCCTGGCCCGGCCATGTGACGACGCAGCGCCCAGCAAACCACCACCTGCTCACCCAAGCCTCAGATCTGAGACGAATAGAAGCACCCCTCCACTTCGCCATGTGCTCCGGACTGGACGGTTTGTGGACGTGGCCCCCAATCTGGTGGGGAAAAAGATGGAAACATGCAACGACAGCCAAGCGCCAGCAAGGCAGAAAGGAAGGCAAGTCCAGTCGTCGTGATCACCATCGCCGTCGTCAGGGTGTGGAGATGGCGGTGGGGGAAAACGATTGAGGGCGAGGGCGGATTGGTTTCAGTCACGGATCCTGGTGGTTGATGATTTGGCTGATAAACTGAGTGAAGAAGAAACTAAAAAAACAGCTCGCGAAACGCATCCAGCTTCAGCTGGTTTCCGGACGCCTTCGACTTCAATATTGAGGGGTGGGACGCTCTATTATCCGGATACACCGGAGCCACTTCAACCCTCAACTGGCGGAGCCTAGCATGCATTGAGAAGCTGTGGGTGGCCACCGTCACGATGCCAACTCCGCTTCGGGCGTCCACACCGCCACCCGAACGCCCAGCATCGTCCACGCCGGCGGGGATCCAGCCCTTGCCCGTCCACCTGGAATGGGTGCCAGCTCGTCTGCCCACCGCTGCGGCCTCGACCGACAGCGGATCTGGCAAGCGCGTCCACACTGAACTGTAAGTGCATCCACAGCAACCTCTTCTGGATCAGTCTTCATTATCGTGTGATGATTTGTGCTACGGTCCGTAATAATCAAGCCCATTTCCTGACCAGCTCACTGGTGTGGCTCCTGTTTCGTTCATTGTGGATAGACTCGAGCTGGCCAGGCAACTGGAGGAAGTGGAGGCGCAGCGCAGCCGCCTGCTCCAGGGCCACAACCGCCCGCCGTCTCCAGCGTCATCCACCGTGCCATTGGCGCCACTGACAGGCTCACCTGTGCCGCGTGGTCCTCGGCCACTCGACCACAAGTCCGCCTCGGCCTCTGTGCTCCCGTCCTGGCTGCATCCTGTGGACGTGCACGTTTGCGAGTGCGCCGATGAGTTCCCGCGTGCCACCGACCTCAAGCTCCACCAGTCCACAGACTGTCCGCTCCGGACTGTGCAGTGTCCACGGCCGGGCTGCCTGGCGTGGTTCCCAGCCCGCCAGCGGCCACACCACGACCGCATCGAGTGCCGGGCCACACGGCAGACGCGCCAGCTCCTGCTCGACCACGAGCAGGCACAGCAACCGGTCGAGTGCGGGCAGTGCGGAGCCAGTGTCCCCCAGCGGCGTCTACCGGACCACCAGGCCAGTCAGTGTCCACAGCGCATGGTGCGCTGTCCACTGGCGGCCTTTGGCTGTCCGGCCACCTTCCGGTTCGAGCAGAGCGAGCAGCACGCCGCCAGCGAGTGCGTCGTGGCCCAGCGGCGTGCACAGGTCCGCGCAGCGTCCGCAGTCGTGAACGAGGAGACGGTCTGCGACTGGTGCCAGCAGCACGTGCTCAAGCGGCGGCTACTGAACCACCAGGAGGACGAGTGCCCACAGCGCGAGCGGCCGTGCCTCAACGCCGAGTGTGGCTGCGCCGAGTGGGTGCCCGTGGCCGACATGGACGTTCACATCCGCACCGTGTGCTGCGTGACTGTGGCCCGCGACGCCATGGCCGCACGAGCGCGCGAGATGAACACGCGTGTGCCGTGTCCAGAGTGCCGAGAACTCGTCCGCAGGCGGCAGCTGGCGCGCCACGGCCGCCTCGAGTGCGTAAGCCGCGTGGTGGCCTGCAGAAACGCGGCCCATGGCTGTGTGGCCCGGCTGCGGTGGCGCGACCGCCACCTGCACGAGGATTTCATGGCGCTGGCCACACGCGAGCGCAGTGTGCTGTGCTTCCCCGTCGGGGGTGACGCCGTTGTGGTGGTCAATAGCGACCGTGGGCCGCCGTCTCCGTCGCGCGTGGGGCTGGGTCCGGATCCGGATCCGGATCCGGAACAGGGTCAGGGTATGAGTCTGGATCTGGCGCCGCCCTGGACGGCCGAGTTCTTTGTCCGGCTGGTGGACGCGCAGGACGAGTTGCTGGATCTGCACCGCCAGTGTCTGGATCACCGCGAGACGATTGCCATCCAGAGCCAAACGCTGGCGCATTGTCAGGACAGGGCCCAGGCCTGCAAGCGCAAGCTGAAGGAGCTCAAGCGCGCTCGTCCGGACAAGAACAAGGACAAGGACAGCAAGTCGACGAGCCAGCCCCCCGGAAGCCTGGCGCTTGCCGCCCAAGAACTGGCCGACGACTTTGACGCGGCGGACCGTGGCTCGGTCGAGTGCCAGAAGAAGCTCGCGCTGGCCAGGGGCTGGCTGCGGCTCCTGCTGGTGGAGGCGCATCGCATCCTCGTGGAGGAGACGGAGGAGGACGAGAACGAGGGCGAGAGCAAGGCACGGCAGCTCGCGCAGGCCGTGGCGGACCAGGCCCAGCAGCAGATCGCGGAGCGAGTGGCGCTCCAGGCATTGGACGAGGACTCGCGCAAGCAGCTGAGCGACCTGGCTCACTGGCGCCAGGCTGTAGCCCCCACTGACAGCAACCAGGGCTCGGCCGACAGGCAGAGGCAGAGGCAGGAGGAGGAAGCCGCGGCGGAGCAGCGCCGCCTACTTCAGAAACGCGCCGAGCTGCAGCAATTGCTGGCCGCGCTGCCGCCGCAAGAGGGGGAAGAAGCAGAGAAGAAGCCCACCAGCCAGCCCGAGAACGACCGTCTGCGGCGGCGCTACAACCGGGAGCTGGCCAAGCTGGACGCCAAGCTGGCGCTCGTGTCGGACCAGATGCCGCCCGAGCTACTGCAGCGCCGTGGACGCCATATCATCGCGTCGTCGGCGCAAAACGCCATCTCGCTGGCCGGCTCGGGCCACGGCCAGATCACCTACTACCGCTCGGTCGTGGCCAAGGCCCCGGGCAAGTCCAAGCCCAAACCCAAGGCCCAGGCCCAGGCCCAGGCCGGTACCTCCACAACAACTGGGCACGAAGTCAATTTCCAGGTCCGACTGACCCGCACTCGCTGGCACCACGTCGTGCTGTGCGCGAGCCAGAAGGAGCTCACACTCGTGCTGGACGGCTCCGTGCGGGGCATCCAGCGCGGCGTCTTTGACCTCCCGTTCACGTGGCTGGGGTGCCACGCTGGCCGGGGCGACTCCTTCCAGGGGTTCCTGCAGGAGGCTCGCTTCTGGCGCAGCTGCCGGACCCTGGCGCAGGTGCAGCGCCACGCCGCGCGCGTGCTGCGGGTGGCCGCTTCCTCTTCCTCCTCCGATCTGATCGCGTACTTCACCATGGAGGAGGGTGGCGGCGACGTCGTGGACGACATGGCGCTGCGCCTGCCGCGCGCGCCCTGTGTGGGCACGACCTGGGTGCTCTACAACACACCCGCGATCCGCAGGCAGCTTGGCCCACCGCCCACACCGTCGTACCGCGCCCAGACGAGCTGCGTGGTCAACCAGAGGCTGCAGCTGCTGGCGCAACGCGCGCATGACCGAGAGAGCGAGGCCCAGGCCTGCCGACTGGGCTGTGGGGCGCCCGTGGCGCTGCGGCTGCTGGAGCACCACCAGCGCAGCGAGTGCGTGCTGCGCCTCGTGGGCTGCCGCGCCGAAGGGTGCGAGGCCACGTATCGGCTCTGCGATCGTCCGCGCCATGAGGCCCAGGACTGTCGGCGCTGTCGGTACCGAGACGTCCTGGTGCAGCGTCGATGGAGGGGGCAGCAGCTGCGGCCCTGTGAGCTTCACTGCGGCGCGATGGTGGCGAGCAGGGCGCTGGAAAGGCATCATAAGCGCGAGTGTCCGCGGCGCCTCGTGCAGTGTCCGCAGGAAGACTGCGGCGAGACCATCGTGGCCGAGACCGTGGAGATGCACGTGGCCCGCGAATGCCGTAGTGAGGCGCTGGCCACGCAGAGACGCATGGTGGCCAACGCGCGGCGCCGCCAGGCCCGTGAGGCCCGCGAGGCGGCCAGGCAGAGCGAGCGGCTCGACTGTAGTGCTAATACGTAGCGGTGCGGACAGGACGAGAACTTCTATTAGGGAGGGACAAGCTAGTGTCCTCGTAGGACGGTTCGACCCCAGTACAGAACAACACGCAACGACCGAGAGGAATGAAAACAACCAACGCCAACGACACGCGTCGCGCGAGTGTTATTCAGTTATTAGGCTTTGATCTGTGTGGACAAGAGGAGGCTCTGGATGCCAAACGCCGGACGCCGGATTCGGATACCGGATGCCGGATGCCGGACGTCGACTTCCGGACGGGGACAGGAACGATCGTCCAAGAACCGAACGCCCTCCCCCCGCTTCACCAGCCGTAGCGCACTTAAGCGACCAAGGTCGAGGCCGTGGCCGACTCGTACTTCCAGTTGGGCGACAGCTTGCGGCCCATACGGTAGTAACGAGCAAGACGGTGGATCCGCGACTCGATGAGAATGAGACGGAACTTGGAGTCCTTGTCCTGACGGTTGCGCTCCAAGTGCTTACGCACGGCCACGGCCTTCTTGATGAGCATGTACAGATCCTCCGGGAGCTCCGGCGCGAGACCTGCTCACCGTCGCGTCCACATCGAGATTTGACAGTAGCGAGCCAAGGAAGCGAGCCACCCGCGTATTCCCGCGTCAGCAACGGACCAGCAGCCACCCACCCACACGCAAGGGAGCGAGGCGCCCAGTCAACGTTCGCGCCAGGTAATACCGAGCCGATGCCCACGACCACACGACCACAACGACAGCCACGACAGCCACGCGAACGAGACACCCATCGCAGCAGCAACAACAACAGCAAAGAGAGAGAGAGAGACGCAGGTCAGCGGGACGTGTCGACAGCGAGCCAAACAAAACACCTTCGAGGCCAGTACCCAATTTGATTTGAAATTCCCCAATTGCTGGACCTGCGTACCGTTCTTCTTGAGGATGCGGAGCACCTTGCTGCCCGTGACGGACTTGACCTGGGCAATGCCATGCGAGTCACGCAGGATCACGCCGATCTGCGAGGGCGTGAGGCCCTTCTTGGCGAACTTGCAGATGTGGTCCTCCACGTCGTTGGCCGTGACCTTGAGCCACGACGGCGGCGTGCGCTTGTACGGGCGCGCCGACTTGGACATACCCTTTCCGGAGCTGTGCATACGACCCATGGTGACGAAGGTTGACGGCGAAAGAAGCTTGTTCCTGGTGCTCGACGAGATCAAAATGGACGCCAACAAACGCCAACAACAACCCGAGCGAGCGAGCGCCCACACCAACAGCCCGCCAGCCAGTCAGCCAACCAACCAACCAAGCCACAGCCACGCGGACAGGCTACTATTTCGAGCGGGGCCAACAGGCCGACCCGTTTCACAGCACCACGCGACCCGTTTAGGAGGATGGGGTCAAGTATACACCGTATAATCGTATAGTATACAGGTGGAGGACACCAAGTCCACCACATCAGAGTCCAAACGGTGCGCATCGCCGCCGCATCAAAATCAAAAAGCGCTGGTGGGGACGGAGGGGGCCAGTGAGCAAGATGACACGAGGCGTGGATGTGGACGAGGACATTGCGTTCAACAGCAGTGCGTTCAGCGTCGTAAGCTCGTGGCTCACGGGGGGCAAGCCCATGGCGGACGCTGTGGACCAGCGGCCCGATGCGTCCACGCGGAGAGCCCCCGTGCAGCTCTATCGACCGCCACGCGATGGCGCCGCCAACGCCAACGCCAACGCCAGCGGGCCGCTCTCGTCCAGTGGCGCCAAGCTGCTGACCAAGGAGGAGCAGGAGATGAAGAAGAAACTGCTGCGCAAGTCGGGCAAGTACAGGCACCAACTGAACGAGGAGGTGGAGGAGACCGACGCCCAAGACCAGGACGACGCGCTGGACCGAGAGGAGGAGGAGCTCATGCGGTACCGACACGGCGTGCGGCCCAGCAAGCCCGACGACCGCGCTACACCCGCCCCTGTGGACCAGAGACACGGTAAACAGGCAGACACAGTGTCATCCACAGGTGCGAAGGCACCCGAGGCGCCACCCGTGAACACGCAGACTGCAGCGCCGACCCCCAAGAAACGCAAGCTCAACGCGCAAGAGGAGCTGATTGAGCAACTGCGAGAAGAAGCCGAGAAGAAGAAGGCGAAGAACGCAAAGGCCAAGCAACGGATGCAGCGCAAGAAGGAGCAGAAGCGACGACAGCAAGAGGTGGGTTCAGTGGACAAGGAGGCGTAAGGCAGTGCGTGTTCGGTCGTCCTGTACCAGGTACCACCTGGGCGTTGTTGCCTCCCCCTGCTGGTCAAGCACTGCGCAATGAAGGCCACCCACTACTGCAACAGACCAAAACTGATTCGAGATCGTGGGGTCGAGTCGTTGGCGTGGTTTTTGAGCGGCATCGCCGTCTCGTAAGCGGCTAAAGAGTGCGTCGCGGCTGCTGGGAGCTGTAGCAGCGCTCCATCAGGTCTACTTGCGCATGCCTAAGAAACACGCGAGCTGACTTGCACGAGGTGACCCGCAACACCACATGCGAATGGCAGTAGCAGTGTAGCTATGTAAGTTAAACGCGTTGTTGTTGTACTTGTCTGCGATGTTCGACAGGATAATTGTTGGTGAGCGGATCCGATCCATGGGTCCGGTATTGTGGAATACACGATTGATTTGGCTTGGGCGGAAAATTGGAACGCGAAAGAGCACGACAGGCTGTGTGTTTGTTCTCAATGGAGGTGCAATTGTGTGGGCTTCTCGGCGACAAACAATTACCGCACAATCGACCGCAGAAGCAGAGTATGTGGCTACGTCGGAGGCAGCAATGGAAGGCAAGGCCATACTGAATATTCTTGGTGAAATGCTTCCAGTGCGAACTCCGAAGATATCACTAGGTGTTGATAATCAATCGAGCTATGTTATGGCTGTTGATCCAACATTTAGCCGTCGGACGCGACATGTGGAGATGAAGTGGCATTACGTTCGTGAGCAAGTGGCAGAGGTCATATGTAATGATGGAAAATCGCAAGTGCGGAGAATCCAGCGGATCTGTTTACGAAGCCATTGCCGAAAGACAAGTTGCGTCATTTGACAGCAATCATTGGGATTTCTGATATCGCTCATTAGGAGTATCCGAAGTATTTCGGAAGGGGGCGTGTTGGAGAGCGGATCCGATCCATGGGTCCGGTATTGAAGTTGTGTGTGATACCAGTACAATTGTCAAGGATGGCAGTGATATCCAACTGCTGAAGTATATAGCAAGATGAAGTGAACCCATAGGAGTTATGCTGGGACCGGTCGATGGATCTAGGTGATAATGCTGGTAGGTGTGCTATGCATGTACTGCATACTATAAAGGATTGTGCGCAGCGAGACTAGTCGTGAGTGGAAAGGTGGAAGGAGATCACCAGTCTCCAATATGCCGCCGAAGTCAAATCAATCTGTGTATTCCATTCTGTGTGGTAGTCCAATAATAATTGCCACGCACGTACTTGGCGTTGCCACGCACGTACTTGGCGTCAAGGGCCGAGCCGTACCTGGCTGGAGACTTGACTGTCGTGAAACACGTCGGCAGCTCAAAGCGTCTCTCTTCTCGTGGCCGCCTCTGTTGGCCGCAATGGCGTCCGCAGTCATGATGCTCCATCCTAGACTCCGCCACGCCAGGTTGTAACTTGTATACGTTGCGACCATACGTTGGTCCCCCATCCGTATATGTTGAAGGTGCGAACCTATATATCCTAAACCAGTGTTCTTCCCCTACAACGTGTCCGCATGCACTGGGATAACAAAATCACACGGCCATGTGGCGCCGTTCACATTCACGTCCACTGTCACAGCAGCAGGATAGAGGATGCGGCCGACAGATCGGCCACATCCGCGTGATAGCCGCACGCAGTGCATTCACCAAGACCCCAGGTAGCAGACAAGTGCCCCCAGCACTCCCATCACCATCACCACCAACAAGCAAGCCGCCATGCCCGCCACAGCCGCAGCCGCAGCCTCGTCCTCGTCCTCACCCGCGGACGACGCGCCGTGGCTGGCCAGCGCGCGCCAGTGGCTCGAGTGGGACATGAACGCCGGCACCAAGGCCCAAGTGCAGCAGCTTGTGGACGCCAACGACTCGCAGGCGCTGCGGCGCCTGTTCCACCGCCGCCTGGCGTTCGGCACGGCCGGACTACGCGCCGCCATGGGGCCGGGCACCAACGCCATCAACGACCTTGTGGTCGTGCAGACGGCGCAGGGCATCTGCGAGACGCTGGTGGACGCGTTTGGAGTGGACGAGACCCAGCGCCGCGGCGTGGCCATCGGCTACGACCACCGCGCGGCCGGCTCGCTCAACTCGAGGCGCTTTGCCGAGCTCACGGCCGCCGTCTGCGTGCACCGCGGCATCAAGGTCTACCTCTACGAGGGCTTTGTGGCCACCCCGCTCGTGGTACGTTCGTTGGTCGTGGCTGGACGAGAGAGATCCCCACGTTGGACGCGGTGGTGGTGGATCAAACGTGTGGACGCGTGCGTGCTAACAATTGTGGATGTGTGTGTGGTTGATAATGAATAGCCATACTGCGTGGAACAGAAGCAGTGTGTGGCCGGCGTGATGGTGACGGCGTCGCACAACCCCAAGGCCGACAACGGCTACAAGCTCTACTGGGACAATGGCTGCCAGATCATCCCGCCCGTGGACGCGTCCATCGCCGCTGCCATCCTCCGCGCGCTGGCCCCGTGGACGGACTACAACGCGCTGCTGCCGTCGCTGGCCACGTCCCCACTCGTGGAGGACCCGACGGAGGAGCTCACGGCCGCCTACTTTGCCCACATGACGCGCACGCTCTGCCGGTTCCCGGAGGACAACGCTGCGGCCACGTTGCGGATCGCCTACACGGCCATGCACGGCGTGGGCCACGCCTTCACGAGCCGCTCGTTCGCGGCCTTTGGCCACGTGGCCTACGTGCCCGTGGCGGAGCAGCTGCTTCCCGACCCCGAGTTCCCCACCGTGGCGTTCCCCAACCCAGAGGAGGGCAAGGGCGCGCTGCAGCTGGCCATGGCCACGGCCGAGACCAGTGGCGCGCGCCTCATCCTGGCCAACGACCCGGATGCGGACCGATTGGCGGTGGCCGAACGGGACGCGGCCACTGGGGACTGGACCGTTTTCACGGGCAACGAGATTGGCGTGCTCCTGGGCCACTGGGCGTTCACGCAGGAGATGGAGAGACAGCCCGAGGCAGACCCGTCGCACTGGTACTTTGTGGCGTCCACCGTGTCGTCCAAGATGCTGCGCGCGGTGGCCCAGCGCGAGGGTCTGCAGTTCGCCGAGACGCTCACGGGCTTCAAGTGGATGGGCAACAAGACGGCCGAGCTGCGGGCGCAGGGCCACACGGTGCTCTTCTCGTTCGAGGAGGCCATCGGCTTTTGTCTCGGCGACCTGGTCAAGGACAAGGACGGCGTGGTGGCCGCCGCCGTGTTTGCCGAGATGGCCGTCCAGCTGGAGAAGCGCCATCAGCGCACGGTGGCGCAGCACCTCACGTACCTCTACGAGCGCTACGGCCACTTTGTGACCCAGAACAGCTACCTCAAGTGCTATGACGCGGCCGTGATCGCCAAGATCTTTGAGCGGCTGCGCAATGGCGGCGAGTACTGGAGCCACTGCGGAGACTTTGAGATCCAGCACGTGCGCGACCTCACCACGGGCTACGACAGCGCGCAGAGCGACCACCGCGCGCTGCTGCCCGTGGACAGCGCCACGCAGATGATCACGTACTCGTTCGCGAACGGCTGTGTGGCCACGCTGCGCACGAGCGGCACGGAGCCCAAGCTCAAGTACTACGTGGAGCTGGCCGGTCAGGTGGGCCAGACCCGCGCCGAGGTGAAGCAGGAGCTCGCGCGCCAGGTGGAGGCCATCGTGGAGAATATGCTGCAGCCGGAGGTGAACGGGCTCGAGCGCCCCGCGGAGCAGTAGGGATGTAGCAGGAAAGGAAGAGGAGGAGGAGGAGGAGGAGGAGGAACCGACCCACCACCAAAGTGGCGGCAAATCAGAAATCTTGACACGCATTTACACCTACTTGGTCATCATGGGAAGCGATTCCTTTACACGCGCCCTCGTTGTTATGAGTACCAAACGCCAGAGAACAGGACAGGCACATGATCATGTGCCGCCCGATGAGAAGAAACACCTGCACGCTGTTTTGTTCTTCTTCAAAAGTGTTTTGGATTTGGTTTTACTATTGTCTGTCGTGTTGCGTATCGTGGTGGCTGACTCGCGCAGCCCTGTGCTACTAGTGTGTGTGTGTGTGTATGTTTTGTTGGGGTCTTCCTATAACTCTGGTTGGTCTTGTTTATGATTACGAGGCTGTGCGCTGCGCTGTGCTCGTGCCTATCCGCTTCCGTCTTGGCCATCACATGGCCCACGCCGCTGCCTCCTCCTCCTCCTCTTCCCCCGCCACCTCTTTCTCGGGTGTCGCAAAGTACATGTCCTGCAGCGTGAAGTGCAGCATGGGTGGCGAATTGGACGCCGACGTCGAGCCACTGCCGGCCGATGGAGATGGCGACGGTGGCGACGGCGCCCGGCCCTTCTTCCTCTTGCCCCTCTTGTTGCCGCCGCCCGCCTTGCCGCGCGAGGCCTTGGCCGTGGCTGCCACCGACGCCTCCCCTTCCTCGCCTTCCTCCTCCTGCTCCTCCTCTTCTGCAACCGCCGATCGACCCGTGAGCGACGTCGACATGGCCAAGTTGATCGTCTCGCTCAGAGCCAGCGGCGGAGGCGACGGCACTTCGGGCGACACGCGTGGGTCGGGCTGACCATCAAAGACGGGCGAGCCGCCCAGGCCAAAGTACGAATCCATCTCTAGCACAAACAACTGCTGCTCCTCCTGGAGAGCACCGTGGCCGTGGCCGTGGCCCCCACCTATGTCCTGGCTGGGGCCCTTGCGCTTGACCTGGATGCGTCGCCCCTCCGGGTGGTCCGCGTCCATCGCTCGGAACGAGACCTTGGGGTGCGCCCACATGGGCAGCTCGTGCTGCTGAAACGTGCGCAGCTCGCTACTCACGCGCTCGTAGCAGGACCGCGTGGCCATCGGCGAGGACGAGGATGGCTCGACAGTGGCGGAGCCCTCGTTGGCCGACAGCGACTCGGCCCGATAGCGTGGCGAGGGCGATGCACCCAGCTCCCACGTCCGGCGCTCCGTCACCGTAGCGTCAAAGCCAAAGCCGCTCGAGCGCGTCTTGCTCGTCAGGGTATCCGAGGACGAGCCCGTGGTGAGCCCTCCCAGCCGGTAGCTCTGGCGGGGCTTGCCTCCACTCGTCGAGTCAGGCGGCGGTGTGGCTCGAACCAGCAGGTCGTAGAGCTTGAGCACTCCGTCGCAGTAGATGACCATCTTGAGGCCATCGGACGCAAACAGACAGCTCAGTCGTCGGCGCCGGCGAAGGCGGCGGCCCGTGAGGTCCAGCTCGTCCAACCCAAAGTCCAGCTCCACGCGAGGCAGACTACTGGTCGTGGACTGCGCCAGCTGGGAGAGCAGCGCCTGGGACGCGTCCAGTGCCGAACCCATGAACGTGGTGGTGGCCGGTGGCGCACTGTAGGCAGCCGCCGGATAGCCGGGAAACGAGGCCGAGGACGACGCCGTGGACACACTGGCCGATCCAGACGGCTGCAGCGACAGCGGGTGGACGCCCAGCGCGGCGGCCTCCGTCGACGAGCCGGCCAGCCCCGTGGCTTCCATCTGGTGGTGGATCTTGAGCACACGGGCCACTGTCTGGGTCTCAATGGCGCGAAAGCTTTCGCAAAAATCATTCACCTGCGAATGACTCGAAGACGCTGTGGACGCGCTCTCCGTCGGGTGCGTGACGTGCGTGTCGGCCCGCAGCGGCCGCCCCTCTGGGTGGATCGCGTACAAGTGGCTCGTGCCGTGGGCCGAGGTCACGTTGAGCCACTTGCTGTCCTGACTGAACGAGAGGTCGGCGATGCTAGCGTGCGTAATCCCGCGCTGCAGCTTGTACAGGAGCTGCTGCCTCGCGGGGGGCGACCGCGTGGCGCTCTGCGTCTGCAGAGGAGGCAGGAGGCGGTAGACGTGCACGTTCTGCCCCTTGGTGGAGCTGGTGGCTAGCAGACAGCCCGAGACGTCAAAGGCCAGGTTCACGAGCGCCGTGGCGTGGGTCTTGAAGTTGGCCACCACGCGGTCCGTCCACAGGTCGTGCACCACGACCCAGCCGGCGTATGGCGCCGTGGGGGACGCCGTGTGGTGGTGAGCATGGGGTGGCTCGCCAGTCGTCGACCCACTCGAGCCGTACGGTGGCGAGGCATGACCCTGGGGCTGCCCTGGGACTGCCCCTGGGGACGACGACAGGTAGGGCGCGATCGACTTGGAGAGGTAATAAATGCCGGACGCCACGTTCTGGGCCACATCAATGGCGTTGTAGGACGGCGACGAGGACGCCAACGATGACCGCTCGCTCTGAAGCATCCGACGCGAGCCACCGCCCACGAGCGCTTCCGGCACGACCTCGTCCGCGTCCTCACTGTCACTGTCGTTGTCCAGTGTGCCGGACGCAAACCCCGGATACGCGAGCCAGCGGGGCCCCAGTGCCATGGACAGCGACGACAGCGACTGGATCCGCTGCCGGATGGTCATTGTCCGGAGGTCCACGATCTGGATCTCGTGGGATTCACAGAGGACCGCAGCGGTGGACCTCTGGATCTGGACGTCGACTACCGATGACGGCGTCGGTGGAAGTTGCTTCTGGATGCTAAGGGTGGGGGAAAGGGGAGGGAAGAGATCGCGTTAGTCTCATCCAGAGGGGAAACCGACCTAGACATGTGGTCCCATGGGACTAACCCAGACTAAACGTACCGTTCGCGAACGAAAGAAAAGACGGTGAGGTCCTCGCTTCCTTCTGTGACGGGCCAAGCGGCGGGATCACTCGAGCGGTCCGCGGGTTGGGAATGATGTGTATAGTCCACCTCGTTGCAGCGTTCCGAGACGAAGAACCCGGCCAGGTGTGGACTCTTGCCGCGCCCTGCCGCCTCCGTTGAGACGGCATCCTGCGCTTCGACTGGCAAGTGGAAGAGTCGTAGGAGTCGCACATTTGTCAGGAGCGCGCTATCACCCTTATCCTCCAGTGCAATCTGCCAGTTAAAATCACGCAAAATCGTAGTAACGACGAATAGACCCGACGAGATTAGCTCCTGGGACTAACAAAATGAGACGGTTGTGGACATTTGCACCAACGCCAACGCACCTGTACAGGGGTGAGGGTGTCGCGTGCAGAGGTAAAGCGGTCTAGCCGATAGACCTGCCAGGTGTGGGTCGTGCAAACAACAAGGAAGGCCTGTGCGCCAACGCGGTCGATGGAGCAGAAGGTTACGTGCTCTCGCTGCTGCTGCTGCGGGTGCGGGGCCGTTCGGAGCTGCGGGTGCATGGGGTGTTTAGTCACGGACTACTGGGATCGGTACACACAGCTCTCGGGTGTGTGTGTGTGTGCGTGTGTATGGGTTGTTGGTGTTGGTAGTTTTGTTGCTTGCTTGATAGACGCTTCTTGACCCTCTGCGCGCCTAAATGTTTCTTCCTGTTGTTGTTGCTGTCGTCGAGATTCCGCTTGAATCCTCAGCAGACACTGCGACGTTCACTCACATCTGCAACACACAAGAACTCACAAGAACACAGCAAGAACGTTAGACCAACGTCAGGGAGGGAGCTTCCTATTTTATCCCTTGACAAAGTGATCTGGCTTTTTGCACGCTCTGTGTTGCGCCGTCATCGGATTTTGGAGGTTCGAAAGGGATGGTTTTTGAAGTTGGATGTCAAGAGGGCGGCAAGGTGGTGTGACCAACCCACAATCGCTGAGAAGGTGAGAAGCGAAGAATTTCGGGATACTGGTCAGAAACTGGTATGAACAACTATCGTCAATTCGAAATAATACCCCCCCCCCGTCCCTTTCGGACTGCATTATTCATGCAGATCGATTTCCTCACTCAAGAAGGATGACAATGGGCGACGACGTACTGGGCGTGGTGGTGAACGACGCGAACGGTCTCTGCCTGCGCGCCGAAGGAGACCTCAAGCCGTTGGCTGAGCGCGACGCGGCGGGCTTCTTCTCCACGATCGCGGAGACTGCTACCGCGCTGGCGGGCGCAGATGGGAACGAGATCCCGACGGTTCGGCTTGAAACGTCCACGCGCTCGATCCTTCTGACGCACGTGAGCAATGAAGATGCAGAGCACACTGTCGCAGTGTCCAAGGCAAGATTCGCAAGTGATGGAGACCAGTGATGGGGGTACCAATGCAGTCGGGTCTGAATACTGTCGAGGTCTAATAGCAAGAAATACAGAGAACACGCTTCCATGGATGTAGAGACGTAGGACCGTAATGCGAGCAAGTGTTTTGTAAGGACGAAATTATGGTTATAGGTGCTGGAGCTGGCCCTCCGCGAACTTCCACGGGCCACTACTCAATAAAATATGTCTTGGTGGGAGACGGGATGAAACTAATATGCATGCAGTTCGTTCTGGTTGTCGCCGAGATAGATGCTTCTCTCGGGTTGGCACGTCACACTGGCCAGCGCGACCTTGTCCTTGACGCAGTCTGTCTCCTCAGGACCAGCAGCGTTTGCGGCATCGGCCTTGTTGTTCCTGGTGGATGACGTCGACTCGGAGGATGACACCGTGGACATCGACGACGTTGTGGACGGCATGTAGGTGGAGAGGGAACGCCGCAGCGACGTCGCATTCCGGCGCAGGAAAGAGAGCGGCTGCTTGGCGACGGCCAGCGCTCCGGTGGCCACGAGCGTGCTGGCGTGGTGGCTGCTCTGGTTGCTCGGCTGCTCCTTGGCCTGCTTGCACGAGTGCAGCACGGCATCCAGCTGTGCCTTGACGACCTGATCAGCGGCGCATTCCTCCTCCGTCTTGGCCACGCTGGGCTCACGCCAGTAGTAGCGCTGCCACGAGAACAGCGCCTTGCCCCATTCCTGCCGCTCCTCGTTCGTGTGGGCGCTCAGCTCCACGCGCACGGGGCTGCCCAGCGTGTACGAGCGGTCCTTGACAAACACCTTGCGCAGCTCGAGATAGAACGAGTTGGGCACGCCGTCGTGGCGCTTCTGCGCCTTGACCGCGATCTTGCAGCCCGACAGTCGTACCTCGCCCAGCACGTGGCCATGCTCCGCCAGCGAGGCCGAGTAATAACGCAGCGAGCCATCCTCCAGTGCAAAGTAGCAGACCTTGGGTGCGTGGCGCTTCTCGTGCAGGATCAAATACCCTTGGCGACACATGCTTTGGTGCGTGGGGGAGGACTATAGCGCTGGCGGCGGTCGTCTTGGTCTAAGCGAAAACCAGCAACTGAGGGGATCGACGTTGGCGGCGAGAGGATGGATGTTGCGCAGCACAGAGCGAGCGAACGTGAGGAGGCGAGGTCTAAGCTGCCGCCCACTCTTCTCTGGTTAGTCCCACGGGGCGTTTCGCGTCGCTGCTTTTCCTGCTGAGCGGAGATGGCTGAGAATAACCCACAGCAACACAAAGCGGATGGGGCCAAGAGCTGCGGCTCCACGAACGAAAACCCAGTGCCATCCTGTTTGGGGCGAACCGCCCCTGCTGGGAGAGCCCAACGATCAGTATTAATCCGGATGGCGCCATGCACCAGCCGAAAATGGATAAGGCAGCGGTTGCCAATGCCGCCGCAGCGTCACGTAGAGACGCCACCAAACAGCCGAGGCGTGGGTGTAAACCAAGCGCTTAATGAAAACGTGGCCTGAAGGTGCTGTGCAGTCCAGCAGCTGAAATTATAGACACCTGAACCGATACAGATTTAGACTCGGCTGGACCTACACGTACCAGCTGCTCCTTTGGAATGGGTCATCGCACAAGTTGCGTCTTTGATCGTTCCGCCAACGCGTGCATCCATCCACAAGTCGCCCGACCCAGGGAGCCGGTGGCAAATGCTGGGTGGACCTGAGTGGCTCAAGCAGTGATGCCCACAGCAACTGGATGATGCGGCTTCAGGTCCGGACCAACAGCTGGGCGCTGGCGACCCGCCCACGCTTTCCAGGCTGGTTCCGTACCGTGTTTTCCCCGAGCATGAACCGTTTTCCCGCTAAAGAAAGCCGCCAGCAGTGAAAGCAGCGTTATTTTCAGGGATCACATACTACCGGACTGTTCCGAATACAGCTCGCAAGGCCCAAGGAAAAATCTCCTCACGTGCGATGAGAAACTCATCGCAAATGATTGATCCTCGTCTCACGACAGGGATGGATATTCAATTCCTACAAGCACTTGTTGCCGCGGATGGTCGTGATGCTGGACTTTGGTGCAGACATTGCTCCGTGATGGCCTCGATATCTACAGAGTGGTAGATCTTACACATCGGCTGTGTGTTTTCTACAAGATCTGCCACGCTCCAAGCATCCACCTCACCCGAATGAGAAATCGCAACCTCGAAGCATGTGGCTCTGGGCGCAAGTGGCTTGCTCCATGGTTCACTAAAGCCAATTCACCCTCATCAAATTCAATGAGAAACTACTTGCCGTGTTCGTGTTGGTACTTCAGCACGTTATCCCATCGCAAACGCTTGGCACGTGTACAAGCCCAATGGGCAACAATACAACTAGCCTGTCGTCTGGGAAGGACTTGACAATGATGCTCTATTTTATAGCACAGTTTCGGGAAGACCGCGTGCTAAATGATGATGCAAAACTGCCAAGTCCAATGGCAAATTCTCGACACGCTTGTCTGCTAATCTCCCCAGTGTGCGTAGGCTCGTCGGCACCAATGTCCTTCCGTGACGTGGATACTCCGAGCGGCTTCAGCTTGCTTTCGAAAACTGCTCGATTCGTCCGCTACAATAGACGGTAAGATCTGATGGTGTGATCGCGCGAATTTGTTGGGATACTCGTTCGCCACGTTCCTTTTGAAGTCATCGATGTCGAAATCTTTTGCGTAGTAGACGTTGTCGCCGACAAGTCTGTGACTTCAACGTCAACGATCTGGGGGCCATGTCTTCAGTATCTTTGCTTCACGATGGCTGACGTGATACCGAAGGTCGAACCTCTTTCGATCCGATATCGTTTCTCGATGGCAAGTGCGGAGATATTTTCTTCTTTCCGATTCATTTCCCAGGGATTTCTCCTCGAGCGTGTTGGGGTCTTGCGACGTGGGAGAGAATAGCAACGCAAATGGTCCAAGTTTTAATGATCAGCGCGCCGTGATAGATAGTCATCGATGCTGCTCTTCGCAATGTCTCTTGAACTATACGCGTCAACTCCATCTTTCCCCCCATGACATTCTGTGGCATCTCTTTTGCGTAAGAAGGGATAAAGCCACACGAGAGCGGTTCTGTGACCAGTACGGTAGCAGCGATCGACACCAGATTTACGCCACAAATTCGGACCCGTCCAACACCGAGATATCTCTTCACATGCGCGGAATGCGCGCCAGAAGCTCGTGGGTCACGATAAAGTGAATAAACCCACATAACCCCACGATCAGTAACACCGCAAGGAACTTGGACAGCAAACATTCCCGTCCGTTGTCGTCCTCGTCCTCGTCGTCGTCACGCCCTGGGCGCGCGCGTTGACCGTTAGCCGCACCGTCACGGCGCGAGTTGTGGCGGCGAGGCGAGCGCCTCACCACAGTATCACAATCTATCCCAGCGCACTCCATCCGCAGGGCTTCCTTGTCCAGGGAACCGATGTCGCTGTTGGTCGTCTCAATTTTGATCATCCCCAGTTGTGCCACGGCAAAGCGCGCTTCAACATCGGAACCGTCACTCCACAGAGATCATAAAACAAACGGCATCTGGTACACTGTACCACTCGAAATGTATGAGGAGGTTGAGCAGCCGCCAGATGGGACCCACCATCCAAATTTACGGCTCTCTTGGGTTGATGGCCGTGACACTTTTCACCACCCAGCACCACCAATCCTCGCACCAGCCAACAGTGCTGTATGACATGGCACTGAGTACAGTGTACCTAGAACACCACCATGCTGTGTGTGCATGCGCTCTTCCAGACCACTGCGCGGGTGTGCTCACGGGCACAAGAAGAGCGCCCAGATCTGTCCATGACCTTCACTCAGCTAGGCTGCACTCCCACCAATCACTTTGTCCGGATTGGTTGAATTTCTTTCGCCATTACCAACACTCTCTGAGCCACCCATCCCTGTTTAAAACTCATCGGTTTTATTCCACCAGCACAGGGGGGAGGGGGAGTGATTGCGTGGTTAGTGGAAGCAAGAGGAAAAGGGGAGAGGTTGGGTGGGGGGAGCTTGGCTTGGCTTGGCTCGGCTTGGCTGGGCTTGGCTTGGCTTGGCCGGCCTTGGCTTGCCTTCTCTGGGCAAGAATGAATGAAAATGAGTGATGGTGGTGTTGCCATTTGAAAACCGCGAGCAAACGGAAACGCCAAGACCAGCGGCGCGGATTACGAGCGCGGGAAGATTTA
>JAADWT010000458.1:0-20438 GCA_023336285.1 Pythium grandisporangium
CCATTTGATTTTAATATTGATCCACTATTAGTCTGGTAGTCTCACTAGGGTTTTGCAATGATATGAATATTGCCTGCAGGCTGACGGATCTTCGTTTCCAGCTCCTCCAAGAATTGCTAGCGGCGTCCCCCAACGATCCATGTGAGTTGAATGAATGCCATGTGTACGTCAGGTTCTGTTTATCGACACAACGTGGCTTGGGGGGGAGAAGTGATCCATCTCTTTATCTACGGTATCTGATCTGGTGGATACATGGATTGCGCGCGCCTGGTGTCCACGACGCTACGGTGTAGATCTATTGGATGCCGTCGCTCATTTCCACGTGCGCAGGGGACGATTCACAGACGCACAAACCACTACGCAGCGCTTCATGGAGCTCCCACAGGTGCAGCACCTCCATCTCTTCGCCAGTCTGCGCGAATATGAGCAGCGACTCGGAAAGGTTAACCTCCCTTAGTGCTCATGAATCATGAGCATGATCAGGTTCTACATACCAGATAGCTCGCTTTTACTGGGGAAAACGTGGCTGAGGGTAATTTTTGCCATACATAGCCGTTATGCTATGTATGGCAAAAATTACCCTCCGCCACGTTTTCCCCGCCCTTGGTGTGACAATTTGTGGGACACGCCGTCCTGATCACCCTGATTTATGCATTGATTGGCTAAAACCATGTCACCATCTGGGTTCATGGCAGAGTTACACACAGTGATTGGCTGGGGCTCGCCTCCAATAATGTATTTTGTGGGTGTAAGGTTACGCTCGCAATGCAATATGCTTGCTTGCTACCGCAGTGGAAAGGTTGCAAGGCTGGACGCGAAGAAGGCTGAAGCGACAGCGCCTTGACCGCGACGTGGATCAGTAGAACGCCCAGGCGAAGCAGGGACCGACACAGGCACCAACGGCGGGGGCGGCGCGTAGTATTGGAGGACAGAGAGAAGCGTGGGCTGGGGTGTGTGTGAAGGTACGCAGATGTCGGCATCGTACCAACGGCTGCACGACTCGACCCCGATGCTGAGTGCCGACTCGATTGCGGACCTTGATGTGGCCGACGTCATGGGGCCCGAGGGCCACCTCATGCTCTCCCCCGAGCAGTCTGGCGTGCAGTCGCCGTACACGGCGATGGGCTCCCCCGTGGACAGGGAACAACCTTTGGATGGGACGCCACTGCGGGCGTCACGCTCCCGGGGATCCTCTCATCGAAGGGGAAAGCAGCAACGACAGAGCACACGACAATCCAATAGGTGCGTGTTGCTTTCTTTTTTCTAGCGAGTGGTGTCATCTATTGTGTGCTGCATGGATGAGGAATGGCGAGGAGGACACGAAAGGAAGATGAAGAAGGAGGAGGAAGAGGAAAAGTCGGGTTCACTGATGCGTGCGGTCGTATTGGCGTGCTACTTGCGCTGTATATGATGTATAGAACGGGAGCCTCGGCCAATACGGTTTCGGCGCCAGAGGTACCCGTGAAGCAGGGCAAATTCTCGCTGATGGTGCGGCGCATCTGGCACTTCCTGGCGGACGCGCTGTTCGCGGTCTGTCTGATGGCATCCGTGTGTCTGCGCGTGAACGTGGTGTCTGTGATCTACTTGTTGGTGCTCTGCTACGGCGTGGTGCAATCCTTTGACTCGGTGCTCGTGACGCTCTTGACCATGTTGGTCTCGGCGCTGGCCTGTGTCGGTCAGGCCGTCGTCATGGCCATGTACCCGGATGAGGATGACACATGGAGTGGGGAGCGCGCGGTGGGTATCATTGGCTTCCAGCATTTAGATAGTACCATGGATTGGGTGGCCTACGTCGGTGTCGATGCACTCGTGTTCCTGTGCAGTTTGGTGCACTACTTTTACGTGCTGCGCCGTCGTCGTTTGCATGCGCACCAGGGCTTTGATTTTTTTCAAGCGGGTGTCAACATGCTTCACCATCAGGCCACGATCCATACACGCAAGCAGTCCCTGATTCGAGGTGTTGAAGTGCTGTGCTCACTGCTACTTTTGTTGACCGCGGTCTCGGTACCGGCTGGAGTCACTGCAGTCTACTACTTGATTCTTTTGCAACGTCTAATCGCTTGGTCGTTATATTCCAAGCGAGTAACGGTAGACGAGTTTGTGCGCCACGATATCCAAAACGAGTTCTTTCTGGGCTCATTTGTGACGTCAATGCTACTGGTTTGGTCGTTCACCGTGATGTTGGCGTGGTAAGTGAGTGGCTCCATTTGATTTGCCGAAGATAGCATGCCACCTGATAATGGTTCTGATGATGCTGCGATTCTGTATTTGACACCAGGTATGCGCTTCATTTGGGCGACGTAGAGTCCAACTCAGTGGTCCAGGATGTGATGAAATATGCAGGCTTCGCCAACTTCCAAGATGGCGCAGTCGATTGGAGCTACTACGCGTTTGCCATCACGCAGTTTTTGTTCTACGTATGCTGCTCAAAGCTGTTTAATTTGCACCGATCTCTCGAAAAAGATGCGGCGGTGCTTGAGGCGAGTATGCAAAGTGAATCGGTTCGCCAACAAAAAGCGGGCCAAATGCCCCGAGAGGTGCCGGCGCTAAGGATGCAAAGTCCATCAACTCGCCCTGCTGCGCCGGAATTGCACAAGCTACTCCGCGAACAGCCATTGCACACACGGGTCTTCCTTGGCGATGGCGGTTCACTCTTGGCTTGTGTTGCGGCGATTGTGTGGTGTGTCTCGTATCCGTCGTATGCCAGTTCAGTGATGATGGCCTGGGCGTTTATGACGATAGGATGTTTCGGGGTCATTCCTACATTACCCTTGGTCGGGGTGCTAATTGCACTCGGTACTGCTCTCGCCCTCATGGAGTACGCTGTGAACATGACCGTCGACTTTATTTCGGAAGACTACACTCCGTACGGTCTAAGGGAGTTCGAGTATCCATTTCTTGATCTTGCTGCGCACAACATTTGCTTGATCCTTATATATTCGTCCGTTCGGACAAGATGGAGATACCAGGATATCCTAGCAGCATCCAAAGTGGCAACACCACAGCAAAACCACGGTGAACTTGGGATGTTGAGTGAATCAGAGCGAACCAGTATGGAAAGCTTTCGAGCAATAGCTGATCTTCGCAAGGTATGTGTAACCCATGTTGAGGTAACGTCAGTGACTGCCGTACGTGCTCACGGTATACTTTGCCCCTTCTAGGAAGTACACGCGACATGGAAAACTGCTTTACCATTATGGCTTCGCGATGCAAAGCAAGTGGTATTCACACACATGGACGCGTTCGTGCTAGTAACAATTCTTGGTGAGTACGTATTCGAATGGTAAGTTGCCTGGATATCGTTCACTGACGGATTTTTGGGTCGTTTGTGTAGCGGTGGCTTTGAGTGCTCGCGTTTCATTTATCCAAACAGGATACATGGTTCTGGCAGTGCTGCTTATTCTGTTCTTTGAACAGCGCCGCAAGTTATGGCGGGTTCTGTTAGTGTACTCACTGCTTGCGTGCTTGGCCGTATTTATCCGGAACGTTGATTGCCCTGGGCGCGAAGACCAGTTGGAACTTATTGGATTATCGTGCTATGCGCCGAATGCATACACGTGGGGTGCGCTGTGGCCGACTCTTTTCAGCGCACAGTTGGCCATTATTTTTCAAGTCGTGTTTCAGCTCGTGATATATGAATCGAATGCGGATACAATCGAAGAACGCATGAGGACGATGAAGCAGAGTCACCAAAACCCTATCTTCTTCATTTCTCGCCTGGCAGTCGAAATCGATAACGTATATCGGGTGATAGGCTGTGTGGTATGCTACGTGTCGATGCTCGTTGTCGCTTTCAACTTCGAAATTGACGATACCCGCACACACACAACTGTGATTGGGTGCGTTCATTTGGGGGTGTTTTTCATTCTACTTGGTGGCCATCTCGGAAAGTTCAAGAGTGCGCCTCGGACATCTCTTCGGCTCAAGTTGTTGTGGATGTTTGCTCTCAGCGTCCAAGTGGTGATCCTTGTTATGCGATACGTTTTCCAGTTTGATGAAGTGTCAGACTACCTGGAGTCGAAAGTTTTTACATCGAATTTCTTTGCAGCTCGCGATTTCGGCCTCGAGAATCGGTCAACACAGTCTTCTCTATCCAGCATTTTCTTCTATTTGCTGCCTACCGCTGTCGTGATGGCGCTGTCGTTTTGGCAGCTAGCGTCATTGATGAGAGACGTTCGCATTTACGATACTCTTGCTCCTGGTCGAAGTCGCTTCATGGATCAACTATTGTTCGTTATTGATACGGCAAGACAAGTAGTCATTGCGTTTAGCACATCATGCGTCGTCCTAGTCACGATGAGTGTCGCCATCAACAAGATTGACGCCGTTGGAGCCGCGTACGTTATAGTACTCGTTCTTGGCCGACCACTATCGTCGTGGAAGAAGTTGTGGTTCCCACTGTTTTGGGTGTCGACAATCTCAATGTTGGCATCGTATGCGTATCAGCTTCGAACGTTTGAAAATGACAAAAGTGGTGACGGCCATTGGCAAGTGGACATTGGTGCCAACGACAAATGGTTTGGGTTGACTCGGCTGAGTAATGGCACAAACACAAGTGATGACAACTCCGGCACGAGCACCAGCATGTGGAAGATCGAAGGTGGACCGATGCTCGTCATTTTGATGTGTTTTCTCCAGCGCCTCGCACAGTACTTTGAAGCAGCAGACAAGTCGCACAATGTACCACTCGGTACTCAGTTGAATGTAGCCGATCTACGATTTAGCAATCTACGAGGGGCTAGCCTTTCGCAAGACTCTCCGGAAAGTAACAGACAATCGCCTACGAACACGATCGATGGGCTGGGGGATGGAATGGTATTCCCCAGGCAAGAATCGTTTGTGGGTGGTGACGAAGACCACGGCTTCTTCTCAAGTATGCGAGCATTTTGTATTGAGTACGCAACTCACGCCTCCGTGAATGTCGTTATGCTTCTGCTTATGGTGGCAGCGTTCTCGCATCGTGATTTCATTTCCGTGATTTATGTGCTCGTTGTGTACGCTATGATGTACGCTCAACCTGCTACAGTGTGCAGGAGATGGTATATGCTTGCAGTCGTATTGTCTATTGTAATCGTCGGCGAGTACGGACTCCTTATTTGGTTACCTCCTTTTTCGGGTGTGGATAAAGAAGATACCGAGCCATGGAAGAGTCTGTCAGCATCGAAATTGCAGTGGTTGGGTCTGGATGACCAACACAAGTGGGCTTTGCTCGCAGATTTTGTCGCACTTTTGGCTACCTACCTTTTGCCTCAGTCTAATCGCTTGAAAAGTAACGATCGGTCGATTGAGATATCTGTTCAGCATCCCGTGAACAAAGGCAATGGCGTGGGTTCACCTGCAGACACACAGTCGTCATCATTTGATGTCGATGGAAAAATTTCTGGGGAGTCTGCATACGTCGAATCGCACTACATCCAACTGACTCGCAAATACGCGTGGTACTATCTCGAGTACCTAGTATTGATGGTATGGATGCCGATCACACTTATTGTTGTGTTTCTTTGTGGAGCTGGGAATGGCGGGATAATATCGCTCGTATATATTGGCGCGTCTGTATTCATGCTGTTTCGACTGGAAGAATCTAGGATGCCCGGAAACCCATGGATTCATTTGTTGCGGAAGTGGAACTGGGTGCACCTTTTCCTCCTCCTAATCGCAAATGCCCCTTTCATTCACGATTTCCTTCTCGAGTGCCGAGTCGGAGAGGTCGACGCATCTACTGGTGACACGTGTTTGACGATCGCGAATACGTTGGGGATTGAAACCGACATCATTCCATACGGTATGATTGCTGTGTTCATGATGATTTCAATTCAGTGCGAGATGTTTACGACGCCCACATACCATGAAGTATATCGGTACTTTGCGTCTGAAAAGCATCGTGCGGTCTCACGCCGGGATGAAATTGTGCGAGCGTTTTATCGCCAGCGCACGGTCCGTTGGTTCGCGATGAAGAAAGAGAAAGGCCTAGCAGTCCAGCGACTGAAGATTATTGTGTCCAAGTTGGTTCATAAGGTTGAAGAACTAATGGACATCGCAATGGGGTTGCACTACAACCTGCCCCCTATGGCACCTTCCAGACCGCGAATTAGGGAATCAACTCAAAATTCAGTCACCATTGAATGGGACGCACCCGAGAAAACTATCCATAAAATTCGATTCTACCGGATTACACGACAGCAGTATCCCTCCCTGACGTTGCTCGGTGATTTTGCAGACTTAGTCGAGGTTAGTGGCAACAAGACATCAGCGACGATAGACGGTCTGCGCCCTGGTACCAGCTACCAATTTAAAGTTGCCGCCGTCTCAAGAATGGGAGAAGGACCGTTTAGTATGCCGAGTGATCCCGCTCCAACGTATTCACTCAATTTCAAGGGTACTTGTACTGCGGGTTGGATGAAATACCGACGCGAGAACGTGACAACGCGATGGTGGAGTGCCATTTTTTCTTGGATGGGTCCGAAGTTTCTTCATCGTTATGTAGTGCTGGACACTCGTCGTCTCACGTTTTACCGTGATGAGGAGTTAGCGTTGCGCCACCGCAGCAAAAGCCGTCGCAAGAAGATTAAAACTTCATTCCCGTGGAAGAATGTGGAAACTGTGCGTTTGAGTGACACGAAGGTGCAGTTCGACGATGTGTCGCCTCTACTGTACTGTTTCGAGTTTTACGTTCATCAGGAAGGCACTCACGGAAATATCAAGTACATCTTTCAAGTTGAAGCAACGAAGGATTTTAATCACTTCCTCTCGACTATCGCGTTTTCTGTCCCTCGCCATACGATTGACGACTCGATTGTTGATTGCCTAAGGGAAAGACAGCTACCAACTCCGTTTGATGAAGTAGACGAAGACGAGTCCGTTGGGAACGATAACGGGGATGAGGATGCAAGCGAATTGAGCAGCGTTACTGGAGATGAGAGCAGCTTTGGTGATCCCGAAGATGCAGAGTTTGATGAAGATGCAAAACGATGGTTTGCGTGGCGCATACCGTTGTACAGGTTCTTGTTTAAGGGCCAAGATGCGGCACTACAGGCAGAGACAACTGTCTACGATGCAGATGACCAGGTTGAACCGACTTGGATCGAGATTTTAACGGTGTTAGTGAATGTGGTTCGTAGCCACAGTGCAGAAGTGTGTTACATCACCCTCATTTTCTGCTTCGCGTTACAGGTTCGTACATGCTTGATTTGTGCTTCTACCCCGCATGTGCGTCTTTTACTAATTTTATTGTGGATTACTTGTTTTAAAACGCAGGCTGATATCCTCAATCTTGTGTACGTGATCGCGACATTTGGCTATCTGATCCTCGAGAGTCCTCGGCCACCTGCAAACGCGTGGGTGTTCTTGCTACAATACGTAAGTTGATGTCGCTTTTTGTGTGAGGACCAAGTTTATGTATACTAACCTAGCTTATGTTTGATTCTAGACATTCGTGATTATGTCGCTTCGATATCTATTTCAGCTTCCTGTCTTTTGCCACGGATTGAATGACAACGGATACTTCTATCCGAGCGTGCAACCGTACTGTGGGGCTCCGTCCAATTCAGTCGTTTTACAAGGAAAAGCTATCCAACCTATTGTTCTACTAGGCATTTACAAGTTTGACGGAAGCATTCTCGCTGGGGACAGCACCAGTATCTTCAAAGGCCTCCAGTGGGATTTCTATGTGGCGTTGGCGATTCTGTGGCATCGGCGTGAATTAGTGATACGGGGCTTGTGGACCGAGGCAAAAACGACGGTGGCTGACGGCGAAGACGCAGCGAATGAGGATGGCGTTCTAACTACAAGTGGTCATCGTGAGTGGGCATCGGAGATCTCGTCTCGTGATTCAATTGATGATACATTCAATTTTGGAGCTAGTAGATTTGGCCGACAGCCAACGCGCCCTGCTGACGTGTTGAGCCCAGCGAGGAGTTCTGGTGACAGTAATTCTGCGACGACTGATCGTGAAAAGGAGGATGCAGCTCGTGATCAAAGAGACGAGGAGGGCGATGCACTGGCAGAAGAACTTCTCGGGGAGTTGGAAGCACAGGAAGAAGAACAGAATGCGCTTGCCCAAAGTAAACGGCCGGCGTCCCACTCGACGGCTGAGGAGGATCTCACCGAGATTGAACTTGCTAATAATGTTCAAGACGATGCAATCAACACTGAGTCGCAGCAAGTTGAAATGGAGGATGTAGAGGATGAAACGGAACGAGAACGAAGCAAGCGGTCGTTCCTAGATAAGAAGTTTCCTGGGGCTGCTGTCTACTACAACAACATCATTTCACCTCCTCCGCTTCGGTGGGACAAGGATATTCACGCTGCGATCTTGGGGGGCAAGCCTGGTCGCGATTTTTACGCGTTCTCACTCTCAGTGCTACTACTCACATCGGTATACGCGGTGATTTTCTTCAAGCAGCTCGGCGAGCCTGAACAAACCAGTTCTACACCCGATGCAGACGATGTCCAGCTCGTCCAAAATTCCATGGTATCGGGCTATGTGGTTCTCATCGTGTTTGTCGAGTTGTGTGTTGTGATCTGGGATCGTGCTGCATACGTGTGTGGCTCGGTCATATCCAAGGTCGTGCTTCAATATTTATACACTCTGCTGATACACGTGAGCTTATGGATATTGCTTCCGCGCCGGACCGATGTATATTTCCAGCAGCGACCGGCACTTGTGATCTTCTACCTGCTGCATTGTGTTTACATGTGGCTGGGGGCGTTGCAAATTCGGTATGGGTACCCTGTGTTCCGAGGCAGTCGGTACAATTATGTCGCCGACGGCTCACTAGCTACGCGCATTTACGAAACAGCATTTCCACTGGTCATGCTCGCACCGTTCTTGTTTGAGATGCGTGCGTTGTTGGACTACGTATGTACGAAGACGTCGCTGAGTTGGCATCATTGGGTGCTACTAGAGGATACGGCCGCTCATTTGTATCACGTTAAACTCGAGATGCGTGAACGGTTGGAGCGCGCAGAAGTTCTTCAAGGAAAGAAGCGACAACCACTCATGGGGAAACTGCTCTCCGCGGGTGTGATGTTATTGCTATTGCTTGCGTGTTTGATTGGTCCGCTTGCTCTCTTCAGTTCTGCGAATCCGAGCACGACCTCGAACCGTATTACGTCCACGACGATTATTCTGGGGATTGAGGATGCGGATGGCAACGTGAACAATTTATACTCGGGTGTGGACGGAAGTAGCCCGGATTACGAGGGACCGCAAATCACGGAGGGAGCTGCAGTGCAGCGTGTGGTGTATGACACGTTTTCGCGTGAAGTGTGGGGGAGCTCGCCACCAAATGTTAATCGCCTAGTGAAGCAGCTTAACTCGAAATCTAAGCTGTCGTGGGCAATGATCATGTCATTTGAGCGCCCTGGGCCCACGGATCACCAGAGTGAGTCGGTAACGTATCACGTGAATATCACCGAGGAGCACCGCAAGGCTTTAGTGCCTATGATCGAGCTGAGTTCCAATGCAAGCGAGAAAGTAGCAACACCAATCCGGATTGATGGGATCGTGCCCCCGATGGTGCAGCTCACGGCTTCTAGTGGTGTGCTGCGTCGGTCCACGGCCATGCGTTCCGTCAAGATCACGAAGCACAGTCTACAGGGCGCGAGTTGGTGGGCCGTCGAACCGATACGAGGTAATGAGGGTGACTCTGCATCTGTGGCGGAAAGTAAGCGGGAGTACTGTACTGAGGATGAACCTTTCTGCCTTATTACCGTATCGGACAATATCGTGGATGGGTTATCGTCCATTGGTATCGAGTCCTATGGTATCACGGCGCTGTACGTGTTTGTGCTGGTGACAATTGGCAGCGCTGTCAAGGGTTTTTTCCGTGGAGCTGTGTTTCAGATTCAGTACACGGAATTGCCCGACCCTGAGGACGTTCTAGAGCTCGTGGAGGGTATCTATATTGCACGTGGCGAGCGCTACGTTGGCCACTTGAAGGATGAGGTGCGCATCTTTGAGACGCTGGTGCGCGTGCTTCGATCGCCCGAGACATTGACCAAGGTCACCGGCGTGAATGTGATCCATCTCCCCACAGCCAAAGAAAAGGTCGATTAAATCCAGCCAACCTACTGGTTGAAGTGTAGCTGCTGTGTCATGGAGTCATGACTATCCACTGGTGGCAGCACAATCAGCTCAAAATCTGCATTTGAATAATAGAGAGAGAGAGGATCAATCACATCCTTTCTGAAAAATTGAATACACGAACTAACCCTTTACAAAGTCGCCAGATCGTTCGGGAGCTGGATGTTAACCTATTCGGAGCACTCCTAGTTCGGATACCAGTACTAATAGTAGTATTTTGAGGGAGGGCCATTGTGATGGACAATTGACTGTGAACAAGAGAGCGAGACATAAGTACGCGAGCAGACATGGAGGTCGATGCGTTAGCGCGTGCGTCCGTTGTGCGCGTGTTCCCGGATGCGCGGGAGGATACCTGGGTGGCGCTGTATGCGCTGCTGGTGGTCGTGCCTGTGGGTCTATTCGTGTCTCGTTGGCTTCTTGCGCGGGGAGACCGCACGACGCCACTCCAGGTCATACTGGCCGCGTTCGCGGTGCCGGCGGTCCTGCTCGGATTGCCTCTGGTGCGTGGACGTTCACTATTGAATACCCTCTCTAGGAATGCTGAGTATACCGGGATTATCGGTGCATGTTGCATCGTTTTGCGAGGCTCACTCTGCTCGTGGTATGCCTTGCGTTGAATGGACGACGTTGCGCTTGGGCAGGTGTACGACTGGTTCTATGGGGACATGGGCGTGTACCGCATGCTACTGGTAAGACGCAAAATCCCTCTTCCGCCTCTTCCGTCTCTTCATCTCTCTATACCCACTGATGGCATCCGCATTTCTTTTTTCCATCTGCAACGGGTCTGGTTGATGTGGGGTATGACACGTGAAGTTGCGTCGTACTCAGCCCACGCATGTCTGGGCCCGCAAGTACAGTCAATGGCGGCGCATGTTCAAGGCCGGGGACATGCCGCCCGAGGTCTGGAGTTCCATTGACAGAGCCTACGATGTACGTGGCGCTCGATAGATTGAGGGGGCCGTGGTGATAGATGGTCATGGTGGTGACCTGTTGGCTGTGGTTTTGCTTTCTCTTTGTGGAGGATAGGAGATTTACGACGAACAGGCCCGCGCTGTGTATGACTTCTGGGGGCCCGGGATGCGTGACGCCACGCTGCTGGAGACGCAATGCAATGTCGCGATCTTCTATGTGGTCTGGGCCATGGTCATGTACGGCATTTGCCAAATTTTGCCCCTCCTTCGAAGTTTTGATTCTTGATTTTTGACACTTTGAATTGTGATGGTGCTGCTGCTCGTCGACGTACTAGCTATGCGTTGACGACCCCACGCGCGACCCAACGCGCCAGCAATTGGGCATTCTCGGCATTGCTCGCGGTACGCTTTGCATCCTCTTGTCGTAGCAAGAACAGCGGTTCAGTGTCTTGTCATGTGTGCGCTCACTCTCCATTTGCTATCGTCTTGAATGACTGCGTGGTACTAGATGTTTGGGCTGGAACTGTCTGTGCGACTGCTGCATTACGACCCTGTTCGTGAAAAGGGCATCCTGCCCTTCCTCACGCCACGAGACATTGTGCAATGGGCGCATCGACTGTTCCCGATCGTCATCGCCACCATTCTCTCCATCAAACGCGTGTTTTACATCGACATGGATGTTCATCAGAATGCATTGATGCATCACTTGCTACAGAAGAACCGGGTGCGTTGTCAAAAAATTTTTTGGAGAGGAGTGCGAAATGGCCGTATATCGCTAGCTAGCTTGAGCAAGTTTGAAGAATGGCAGACTAATCAGGTGGTGGGACGGTGAATATTATAGAAAACCGAAGAGAAGCTTGGCGTGATCGCTGACGAGCTGCATCACGATGAAAGAGCCGAAGCCGATGCCACAACAAACAATTAGATGGTAGGCACACTTACCGTCGCCTCCTCTTCCTTCCTCACTCTCCGTGCTATTGAAATCAACTTCCGAGGCGTTTGATTGTGGTATCTGTGGTTTTATTGGTTGACTTCTGTTTCTCCTGTGTGAATACTACGCCCCCCCCCTCCCCCGCGTTCCAGCTCATAAATACTTGGACATGTACGGTCCGTCCAGCTCGTAGCCCAGCTTGCGGTAGTATCCACGCGTACCCACGCCCGAGATGACGACAATCTTGTCGGAGCCATGCTCCTCGCGCGCAATCCGCTCCGCCTCCTCCATCAACAGCGTGCCAAAGCCCTGGTGTTGAAATTTGGTTGGATCGCGGGAATGCAGGGGCACCGATGAGCCGTAGACATGTAATTCTCGCACGATAGAGGTACCCGGTGGAATCTCAGGTCGAAATGCCGCGCTACTGGCGCACCGCAGGCGCAGCAACCCAATCAGGATATTCTGCTGCGCATCCTCATAGGCCAAAAACGTCTCCCAGCCTTCGTTGGCCACATAGTCTCGACGCACGAGCTCCACCTGGTCCGGAATCGTCTGGTCATGGATGCCCTTGATACCCACCTCCCGTGTCCGGACATCATTACAGACCAGACCCAGGTCTTTCATTCGCGCCAATGCCAGCTCCCGCAGGTTGCCGTGCTCCACGCCCGAGGTGACGAGGGGCATGGGAATATCCCGCTGAATGCGGTAGACACGAGTCCAGGGCGGCACGATGGCCAGTAGCCTGGCCATGAGGTCGACGAGGTCCGAGGGGGAGTAGTTCTGGTACTGACCCGTTTTCCAGAGCTCATAAAGCCCCGTGCCCCGGATCACCAGCGTTGGGTAGATCTTGAGTCCATCCGTGCGGAACATGGGGTTTTCAAAATATTCCCGAAAGCCCTCTAGGTCCCGTTCCATGCCCATGTTGGGCAGGTCGGGCATCATGTGGGCCACGATCTTAAAGCCGCAATCCTTGGCGAGCTGGAACGAATGGCACACTGCTGCCACCGTATGCCCACGGTTCGTGTCTCGTGCCACATCCTCGTACACAGATTGCACGCCAATCTCAATCCGCGTGCAGCCATAGGCCAGCATGTCGTGCAGGTGAGGCTTGAGGCAGTAATCAGGCCGGGTCTCGATCGTGATGGCCGTGCATTTCGTCGTGCTTTGCTCGGAATACCGTACAGCTTCGGCCACGTTTGCGGACCGATGACCTGAAAGCGCGTCATGCAAATTGCGAATGAAAAAATCCCGGTACGCGCGGTCCAGTGAGAGGAACGTGCCACCCATGACAATGAACTCCACCTTATCCACCGAGTGACCTAGGCGTTTGAGCTGGTCCACGCGGGTCTTGGTCTGTACGAACGGGTCGTAGCGAGCACGGATGGCACGCATACTAGTCGGCTCGTAGCCCGTGTAGGCCTGCGTCGAGTATTCGAAATCGGAATCCGGTCCGCCGGGGCAGTAGACGCAGATATTGCCCGTCATGGCGATGTGTGGGCAGCGATGCGGCTTGCACATGACGGCCTGGTGAAGAAAGGAGGAGGAGTGCAGGGAAGAAGAGGGGAGAACAGAGCAGGAAGGAGGAGGTAAGAACGGAGGAATCAGTTGGCCATACACAGGAGGAACAAGGAGGAAGAGGAATAAGAAGGAGGAGGGAGGAACGTACGACGACAGCGATACCCGAGGCCGTGCGGATGGGCTTGGCCTTGAGGAATGGCAGCAGCTTGTCCTTGTATTCTTCTGGCACGGCTGAGATGATGTCCACGAGCTGTGAAAACGGAAAAGAAAAAGGATGCCATGCCATTCATCGTAGAGTCAGTCAGCACCGTGCGTGGGAACGTATTGCACGCAGTGCTGTTGAGACTGCGGAGAAGAGCAGGTAGGCTGGCTGCGTGGATGGATAGAAGGGAAGCCTACCTTGGGCATGGAGGGCAGCTTGAAGCGCTTGGCGACGTCGTTCTTGAGCCGGGTCATGTTGACCACCTCCTGCTTTTCATACGCGGCGATCACTTCGTCCACGATGCCCGCGATCGCGTGCACGTACGCGGCCTCACGCCCCGCCATCGTTTCGCACGTATGGGGGGATACTGCGTGTAGCTACCACTGCCTGCATAAAGCACATACATACACACACACAGTTACGCGGTTAGTGCAGCGCAGCACACACGCTGGTTGTAGGCTAGTGTGCGGCGTATCCTCCATTTACCTGCCCGATCGCAACGTGATCACCACCAATTGCCAAGAAATGTCGCCGCCCACGGACTCAGACGTCGGGCTCAGACACGGCTCTCCATCTGATTCCAGCCAGCAAATCGAATGTCTGAGTCCATGCAAACGCCAGCAACTCCCCCCCACAAAAACACAGACCAGGTGGCTTCAATATTGAAATTTCCCGGTAAAACCCGGAATATTGTGCGCCAATCCATTTACTGTTAGCCAAAGCTCGATCCGCTGGTAAACCACCAGCATTAGCATCAGTATTAGCATCCGCAGCTAACCAACAGGTCATCAGCATGCTGTCCGTGCACTCCCTCACGCGCATGACCGCCGCTGGCGCGGGACGCCACGGCCTTCTCACCACCACTGCCGCCACCAGCAGCCGTCGCCATGGCGTGCTGGCTACACGCATGGCGCTGCGCTCATTCAGCTCGGGCATGTCCAAGGACGATGGCGAGAAGCGCTCGCCGCGTGAGCTCACGCCCTACCAGAAGCTGCAGAAATGGCTGCAGCCCTTCGTGGCCGGCTCGCGCGCGCTCGTGGCCGAGAACCGCCAGGCCTGGCAGGTGCGCAAACGCATGAAGGCCGCCGCCGCCGCGGGCAACGACAATGGCAAGGGCCAGAGCGTGGAGCTCACGCGCCGCGAGATGCTAGTGCTGCGCCAGGCGCACCGCGACCTGGTCAAGTCTTTGCCCGTGCTGCTCTTCTTCTGTGTGCCCCTGCTTGGCTATGCCGCGCCCGTGCTGGGCTACCAATTCCCCAAGCAGTTGCTGCCCTGGCAGTTTTGGCGCGCCGACCAGAAGACACAGTTCTTGCAGGAAGATGCACGCGCGCGTGCCGCGTGTTACCCAGAGCTGGTGCAGTTGCTGGCGCAGATGGACCGGAAGCATGCATGCCTGGCACAGATGCTGGCGTGCCATGAAAAGGGTGAAGGACTCAACCCGGCGCAGGTCGCGGAACTGCAGCCGTTCTTTGAGACGGAGGCGCAGGGCCCCGCGGCGCTTCCGGCATTGGCACCACAGCATGTGCATTTGCTGGCGCGCTCGATCGCATTGATGCCGGCCTTTGCGTGGGCGCAACAGCTGATGCCCCGTGCCTTCCTGGTGCGTCATATGGAGCGTCGCATGGAGGAGTTGCGCGTGGATGACGCACTCCTGTTGCGTGAGGGCATTGAGTCGCTCTCGCTGGATGAACTGGAGTTTGCCTGCGAGGAACGCGGGATCGTGGACGGATATGGCGAGATTGAGAAGCTGCAGCGCGCACTGGGGGATTGGCTGGCAATTTACCCGACGGATACGGCGGGGACACCCGTCGCGGTGCCCTACCCGACCTCATTGCTGCTGCACGCGCCGGCGCTGCTCAACCCGACGGGACGAGCAGGTGGTGCTCAGGCGTGAGCGTCCGTCATTCTACAGACAGGACTACGATTCAATCAAGGAAGGCGAACATTTCTACAGCCCCCGTAGCCAACGAACGACGACCTGCAAAGAGAGGAGAGCTGTGGGCCCCCTCCCCAGCATGGATTTCAGTAGAGAGTCGACGGGCTGGATGACTTGGCTTTTGCATACATACCGGTACTGCTCCACACCTCGCGCATCAGATTTTTTTTTTTTTGATTTTGGATTGTGAACTTTCCTCCATGTTGCGGACTCGTTTTTATTTGTATAATTGTACAATCTTTCGTCGCGCTGCCACCTCCATCCCCATCCCCATCCCCATCGCCATCACCATAACCATCCATTCCATTCGTGTCCATACGAAACTGTACTTCTCCTAGTCCATGCCATCTATCGGTGGAGCCGCCACGGAGACAGTGCCGAGCTTGGTGAGCTCACGTTCCACAAGCTCAAGGTAGCATGGGTGCAAATGTGTACCATCCAGTGCGTACTTGGAGCAGAGCTGAAGCCGAACGACAACGAAAAAACAACAACCAGAAGTCAGAAAACTACAAGTGTCAACCAAAATACTCAACCCACCAAGACATTGCTTTGCTCACAAAGATCGTACCTGATGCTTTTGACTGCTGCCCGGTAATGTGGGTTCAATCAAATCGTCAAAGAAATCCAACCACTTGCAGATCTTGCTCTTGCTCGCACGCTCCTTGAAGATAGAATTGTATTGCACCACGAGGTGGCGCGTCTCATTGAGCACGGGCACCACCGGGTGAATCAGCGCCTCGAATTGATATTTTGCCACAGCGTCGGCCAGTGCCTTCATGAAGATCGCGATCGCGTGCGTCATGCCTTCTTCCACCGTCTAGTCATGGAAAAGTATGACCATTGAGAACCACCACACGATCAGTAATCATACAATGACATCAGTCCCCATGTAGGCATAGATTTGAAAACAGTATGACACTGTACCTCATATTTACACATCTCGACCGCCTGCAGGATTCCTTCTCGGCAATCAATCTCGCCAAACAAAAAGATCACACGGGATCGAGGCGGAAGCGAATCCAGCACATTCCAAAAATTCGCTTTTGGGTAAAATACGGATTCCTTGCGCAAATGCCAGTGCTTGAGGCCAGTCACCAGCGCCGGGCGTAGTTGAACACGCTTACCCGAGACGGTTAGTTCACGCCACGCCGTCGCCAACGTGTGTGAGTCACCACACACGTAGACCACCGAGCTAGAGTCCGCAGTCCGAGCGAGATTACTCTCCACCCGTGAATCCTCGGACATGGATAGCGTGGGCACTAGTCGTGGGACTTGAACACACATCAATTGCGCTATACACATGTAGTAAGCCTGTTCGTTACGGATCATGGTCTTGTGCAATTGTCGTCCGGAACGAACGGGTTCCAGCAGTCGAAACAATCGCGGCAATGCATTTAGTCGCCCATTTACAAATAAAACCTAGCAACACACCATCAAACAAACAAACAAATACATCCATCGGGTTAATCCTCCCCACTACTTTCAGCGAATAAACCACGCGTGGCGCACACGGCGAGAAGATCAAACCTGCGAAAGCAAACAAAAACAAAAACAAGCTACTCTGTACAACAGTCGTACCTTGACCAGTGTGAAAAATGACGCCAACAAATCCAGCTCGGCTTCAGGAATTTCCGTGTTTTTACTCGTGGGTACCTGTTTGCCCTCTTTGTGCTGCCCATTCCGTTCCGTCACCACGACCATACCCTCCGTCATGGGGCCCGTATGCCTCCACTCCATGCTCCACTTGGACACGTCATAGGCAACTTCATCCTCTGTCGGCGTGGTTACTATACGCGCAGAAGACGGATTCCATCCACCTTCTTGATCCACAGCATCCGCGATCTCACCGGCCGTGACCATGCCCACAACGGAAAGCGTTCGATTGCTCTGGAAGAACCGCAGCAATGACTCGTACGCGTCACAGTAGCGATGGCAGACCTCCAACGCATGTGCATGGTTGAGCACATACGCGGCACTGGTCGGATTCAACGACAATGCATGCTCAAAGCATCGCACGGCGCAATCCAATACACTGTAATCTTTCAATACCGTGGCCATGAACGCATAGGCTGCCCCCGCGGATTGCGTCGTGGCGGGTACCGAGTACAGCAGACGTTCCATGCCGCTTTTACCCTGCAATAGTGCTACCAATTGCTTCTTGACCGAGGCATCATTGGATTTACCCACCAGGACACGCATGACCATACTCAACGCCTCATTCATGCGCCCTCGGTCCTGTGCCACCCGTGCATACAGCTGCAATGCATCCAAATTCACATCCGGTGCCTGCATATCTGGAAGCATATGCATGAGCAGTGACGTCGCCGTGTCCTGTTCCGCTGGTGTCTTCAGTTCATACAGGGCATGCGCTCGAAGGCAATCCATCTGTGCCTCCATGCGTTCCTTGGCCGTGAGCTCACTCAAGTACCCTCTCCGCTTGGCGTGGCGCCGCAGGAATTGCTGTAAATCATCCAAGGTATGCAAGGCGGCACGGTATTGTCCACGTTCAATCTGACATTCCGCCCATTTCAGGGCACCGGCAAAGACCATCTCAGCATCGGCCTTGTCACGAGGTCGTGCATGATGGGCATCCCAACAGGCACGGAAATAGTTCCCGGCCAGTTCAAAATGCCCAATCGATAGGTAGATGCCACCCAACCCAAGCAATGCCTCGGGATGCGTGGGATGTAGTTGCAGCACGAGCTTGTCGTAGGCCTCGCGTGCAGCACGGTAGCGTCTCGCCTTGAGATGTGAGGCGGCAATGTCGAGCACACGTCGTAGCGTCGCATCCGTGGGCGGTGGTGTGGTCATCGTCGTGGGTGGCGTGGTTGGTATGGTCGTTGGTGGTGGGCGAGGTGGGCCCATGACCACGGGGCGTACTGCCGCCGTCTGCATCGATGAAGAGCATAACGCTGACGGTGATGGCGATGGCGATGGCGATGGCGATGCTGATGCTGATGGTGGTGCCACGATGATGAGTTCAAAGTCACAGACCACGTCTCGCTCCGCCCGTTGGGTGGCGCGGTGCCCGGCCCAACGACGACTGCTCTTGTCGTAATCCTGATACAATCGCTGATGAATCTCCTCGTCGTCGTCCTCGTCGATGGTCCGGGTATCCGTGAGTGCATTGATCTGGTCGCTTTCACTGCTATAAGATGGTGAGAATTGCACCACCCGCTGGTCATAGCGACTGGTGGGGATGCGGCGCCGCGTGGCGGCATCCTGGTGGCGCTCCGTGAACATGGTGAGTGAGGCCGCCGCGAGTGGGGCGCCAAACTTGACCTGGTAGCATACCACAAAGGTCGCGAGCACGTCCTTCATCTGTGTGCGGCCGGAGATGGTCATACGTCTGGTCCACGTGGGGGCGCCGCTCTCGTAGTGCACGTACAGCTTCATGATGGATGGGATCCGATGATTGCTATCGATGGCAATGACTCCAGTGGAATCCCAATACCCACCCACGCAGACAGACAGACAGCCTCACAGACAGCCACACAGACAGACAAGCAGTCAGAAAGCGAGGCTTCCCTCGTGGACAGCGGTGGGATCCACGGGACTGTTGCTCGCAGACTGAGCTTTCTGAATCGAATGGAAATGTATCCGGTGCCGTCTGATGGAAGAATGGAGGGGGGGGGGCATGTTCCCTCGGTCGAGTGCCATTGGCCTGCGTTTGGGGAAATTACAAATTACAATAGTGGCCAGCATCATCCAGGGGATGGCGTGGCGATGACGGATGATGCAAAGGAGGCATGCGCACTCGTGGCGGGGGTGGGGATGAACAATACCGTGGAAGAGAGATGCATTACCATTAGTAGAGGAAAGACTAACCGAAGTGGTGGCGATAGGAAAGCCAATCTCACAGTCAGCATGGTATGGGCGTACGATGGATGTAAATCAATAAAACGGCATGGCATTCAAAAGTGCACAACATGAGCGCGACGCGACATGGTGGACACCACCACATGCAGGCTACGTCCACACCCCTTCTACACGATCCCACAAACAGATAGAAGCAACGCCGTCGTGCAGAAGACAAGAAGAGACTTCGAGGAGGGAGAACCATTTTGCTGCTTTGCTGTTGTTAACGGTGCGGCTTAAGGGCTGCCTCGATTCCTTCGCTGCTGTCTTTCCTTTCTCTCCTCACTACGACCCGCTTCGCCGTATCGAATCCGTCTTCATTTCTTCTTGTGTGTATTGCGTGTGTGCGTGTGTGCGTGTGTGTATGTCTGCACGTATGCCACCGTCATGCCGTGTCGAGCCGTGCCGTGTCAGTCCTCCTTCCTTCGCCTGGCCTGCTGGGAGGAAACTGGTTTAGTCGTCGTCGTGCGTGACCTTCTTGGTGGCCTGCTGCTGGTCATACCACTTGTAGAACGCGTCGATGCGGTTCATCTCGCTGTTCTTGAACTGCTTCCACGCGATACCCGCCACGACGCCAAGGCCTGTGGCCACGATAATGTCCTTCATAGGGTTCACCATTATGTCCTGCTTGCTGCTTTGATCCGCTCAATGAGTGACTGACGGATTGGCGACCAACGGGGTTCTGTGGCTCCAGGCTTACGCCCCCCGTCCAGGCGGGATGTCATGACTGCGTCGTACCGTCAGATTCTTTCGCTGGTTATACTGAATGTACAGTGTCATCCAGCGCCGCTGCTCCAGAAATGCTGCATGACACCCCGTCCACCTCTCCAAATTCCTTCTGCAAACGCATACCCGGCTTCAACCGATAGTTACGAGAAAGCTTAAAGATATCAAAAACTGACCCTATGATCTGATATCCTCTGTCGGCATGCCACAAAGACAGGTATTTGTGCGAATAGACACGCACGCTATCGCCTTCGTGCCTTCCAATTGGCCAG